>CM033117.1:7244026-7371540 GCA_019321725.1 Paulownia fortunei | reverse complement strand
ATACTATTTTTTTTATAAGAAAATAATAAAATCACGAGATCAAATAATAAATAGAGTATATAACTGGAAATTTTCAGAAAATTAATTTACAAGATAATATATACAAAACATAAATTAATTTTTGAAATTATAAATTCTATTTTGATTACTCAAAATATAAATAGTAAATAAATAGTAAATACTTGTTACATACACTATTCAAATGAATAAAATACTTATATTAAAAATAATTAAAAATAAAATCGCAAAATTACAACCAAATTTACGTACACCATTCAAATCAATAATTACTCATATTAAATAAAATCCTAAAATATACAATAATATACTTTATTTCCCAATCATAATTTTATTTTAACTACTTATATAGAAGATCCATTGTAAATATATAATAAATATTATTCACAAACACCATTTAAATAAATAAAATCCTAAAATTCTAAAATATGCACTAAGATACTTTATTTCCTAAATCATAATTTTATTTCAACTACTTATGTAGGATATAAATTTTAAATAAATAGTAAATATTTTCTTCACTCACACCATTTAAATTTATAATAATAAAAAAAAATTCCTATTGAATACCAATAACATTAAATATCGAACCCTAAATCATAATTTTATGAAATAAATTAGATAATAATATTATAAATAAATAATAAAAAAATTACTCATAATTACATACACTAAGATAAATTTATTTCCTAAATCATAATTTTATTTCAACTACTTATATAAACTATGCATTGTACATAAATAGTAAATATTCTTGTTCACATATACCATTTAAATAAATAAAATACTAAATTGAATATAATTATAATTAAAATCACAAAATTTCATATTGAATATTACTAAACGTTAAGTCAAAAAATCCTAAATCATAATTTATGCAAATAAAATTAGGTAATATAATTACAAATGAGCAAACAAAAAATTACTCAATTTTATTATAATTTTAATTAAAATCACAAATATTTGTTCACATACACACTCAAATCAATAAATTACTCATATTAAATAAAAAAAAAACTATAAAATCCTAAGATATACAATATACTTTATTTCCAAATCATAATTTTATTTCAACTACTTATATAGAAGATGCGTTGTAAATATATAATAAATATGTTCACAAATACCATTTAAATAAATAAAATCCTAAAATTCTAAAATATGCACTAAGATACTTTATTTCCTAAATCATAATTTTATTTCGACTACTTATGTAGGATATAATTTTAAACAAATAGTAAATATTCTTCTTCACTCACACCATTTAAATTTGTAATAATAAAAAAAAATCCTATTGAATACCACTAAACATTAAATCTCGAAACCCTAAATCACAATTTTATGCAAATAAAATTAGATAATAACATTATAAATAAATAATAAAAAAATTACTCATAATTACATACACTAAGATAAATTTATTTCCTAAATCATAATTTTATTTCAACTACTTATATAGAATATGCATTGTACATAAATAGTAAATATTCTTGTTCACCATTTAAATAAATAAAATACTAAATTGAATGTAATTATAATTAAAATCACAAAATTTCATATTGAATATTACTAAACATTAAATCACAAAACCCTAAGTTATAATTTATGCAAATAAAATTAGATAATATAATTAGAAATGAACAAACAAAAAATTACTCAATTTTCTTATAATTTTAATTAAAATCACAAATATTTGTTTAAATACCCCATTCAAATCAATAAATTACTCATACCAAATATTAAAAATAAATAATCTCATTTACGTACACTAAACTAAAATACTATTTTTTAAAATAAAATCACAAGATCAATAATGAATACACTTACTTATATACAATATACATTATAAATAATAAAAAATATTGAATATAATTATAATTAAAATCACAAAATTTCATGTAGCTAAACATTAAATCACGGAATCCTAAATCTTAATTTTATGCAAATAAAATTAGCTAATATAATTATAATTAAATAGTCATAAAATTACTTATTTTTAATATAATTTTAATTAAAATCAAAAATATTTATTCACATACACCATTGAAATCATTAAATTATTCATACAAAATATTATAAATAAATAATCTAATTTCCGCACACCTTTTAATACTACGAACTAAAATACTATTTTTTTTATAAGAAAATAATAAAATCGCGAGATCAAATAATAAATAGAGTATATAACTGGAAATTTTCAGAAAATTAATTTACAAGATAATATATACAAAACATAAATTAATTTTTGAAATTATAAATTCTATTTTGATTACTCAAAATATAAATAGTAAATAAATAGTAAATACTTGTTACATACACTATTCAAATGAATAAAATACTTATATTAAAAATAATTAAAAATAAAATCACAAAATTACAACCAAATTTACGTACACCATTGAAATCAATAAATTACTCATATTAAATAAAATCCTAAAATATACAATAATATACTTTATTTCCCAAATCATAATTTTATTTTAACTACTTATATAGAAGATCCATTGTAAATATATAATAAATATTATTCACAAACACCATTTAAATAAATAAAATCCTAAAATTCTAAAATATGCACTAAGATACTTTATTTCCTAAATCATAATTCTATTTCGACTACTTATGTAGGATATAAATTTTAAACAAATAGTAAATATTCTTCTTCACTCACACCATTTAAATTTATAATAATTAAAAAAAAATTCCTATTGAATACCAATAAACATTAAATATCGAAACCCTAAATCATAATTTATGCAAATAAAATTAGATAATAATATTATAAATAAATAATAAAAAATTACTCATAATTACATACACTAAGATAAATTTATTTCCTAAATCATAATTTTATTTCAGCTACTTATATAAAATATGCATTGTACATAAATAGTAAATATTCTTGTTCACATAAACCATTTAAATAAATAAAATACTAAATTGAATATAATTATAATTAAAATCACAAAATTTCATATTGAATATTACTAAACGTTAAGTCAAAAAATCCTAAATCATAATTTATGCAAATAAAATTAGGTAATATAATTACAAATGAACAAACAAAAAATTACTCAATTTTATTATAATTTTAATTAAAATCACAAATATTTGTTCACATACATCACTCAAATCAATAAATTACTCATATTAAATAAAAAAAACTATAAAATCCGAAGATATACAATAACATACTTTATTTCCCAAATCATAATTTTATTTCAACTACTTATATAGAAGATGCGTTGTAAATATATAATAAATATTGTTCACAAATACCATTTAAATAAATAAAATCCTAAAATTCTAAAATATGCACTAAGATACTTTATTTCCTAAATCATAATTCTATTTCGACTACTTATGTAGGATATAAATTTTAAACAAATAGTAAATATTCTTCTTCACTCACACCATTTAAATTTATAATAATTAAAAAAAAATTCCTATTGAATACCAATAAACATTAAATATCGAAACCCTAAATCATAATTTATGCAAATAAAATTAGATAATAATATTATAAATAAATAATAAAAAATTACTCATAATTACATACACTAAGATAAATTTATTTCCTAAATCATAATTTTATTTCAGCTACTTATATAAAATATGCATTGTACATAAATAGTAAATATTCTTGTTCACATAAACCATTTAAATAAATAAAATACTAAATTGAATATAATTATAATTAAAATCACAAAATTTCATATTGAATATTACTAAACGTTAAGTCAAAAAATCCTAAATCATAATTTATGCAAATAAAATTAGGTAATATAATTACAAATGAACAAACAAAAAATTACTCAATTTTATTATAATTTTAATTAAAATCACAAATATTTGTTCACATACATCACTCAAATCAATAAATTACTCATATTAAATAAAAAAAACTATAAAATCCGAAGATATACAATAACATACTTTATTTCCCAAATCATAATTTTATTTCAACTACTTATATAGAAGATGCGTTGTAAATATATAATAAATATTGTTCACAAATACCATTTAAATAAATAAAATCCTAAAATTCTAAAATATGCACTAAGATACTTTATTTCCTAAATCATAATTTTATTTCGACTACTTATGTAGGATATAAATTTTAAACAAATAGTAAATATTCTTCTTCACTCACACCATTTAAATTTGTAATAATAAAAAAAAAATCCTATTGAATACCACTAAACATTAAATCTCGAATCCCTAAATCACAATTTTATGCAAATAAAATTAGATAATAACATTATAAATAAGTAATAAAAAAATTACTCATAATTACATACACTAAGAGAAATTTATTTCCTAAATAATAATTTTATTTCAACTACTTATATAGAATATGCATTGTACATAAATAGTAAATATTCTTGTTCACCATTTAAATAAATAAAATACTAAATTGAATATAATTATAATTAAAATCACAAAATTTCATATTGAATATTACTAAACATTAAATCACAAAACCCTAAATTATAATTTATGCAAAAAAAATTAGATAATATGATTACAAATGAACAAATAAAAAATTACTCAATTTTATTATAATTTTAATTAAAATCACAAATATTTGTTCAAATACCCCATTCAAATCAATAAATTACTCATACCAAATATTAAAAATAAATAATCTCATTTACGTACACTAAACTAAAATACTATTTTTTAAAATAAAATCACAAGATCAATAATGAACACACTTACTTATATACAATATACATTATAAATAAATAAAAAATATTAAATATAATTATAATTAAAATCACAAAATTTCATGTAGCTAAACATTAAATCACGGAATCCTAAATCTTAATTTTATGCAAATAAAATTAGCTAATATAATTATAATTAAATAGTCATAAAATTACTTATTTTTAATATAATTTTAATTAAAATCAAAAATATTTATTCACATACACCATTGAAATCATTAAATTATTCATACAAAATATTATAAATAAATAATCTAATTTCCGCACACCTTTTAATACTACGAACTAAAATACTATTTTTTTTATAAGAAAATAATAAAATCGCGAGATCAAATAATAAATAGAGTATATAACTGGAAATTTTCAGAAAATTAATTTACAAGATAATATATACAAAACATAAATTAATTTTTGAAATTATAAATTCTATTTTGATTACTCAAAATATAAATAGTAAATAAATAGTAAATACTTGTTACATACACTATTCAAATGAATAAAATACTTATATTAAAAATAATTAAAATAAAATCACAAAATTACAACCAAATTTACGTACACCATTGAAATCAATAAATTACTCATATTAAATAAAATCCTAAAATATACAATAATATACTTTATTTCCCAAATCATAATTTTATTTTAACTACTTATATAGAAGATCCATTGTAAATATATAATAAATATTATTCACAAACACCATTTAAATAAATAAAATCCTAAAATTCTAAAATATGCACTAAGATACTTTATTTCCTAAATCATAATTTTATTTCAACTACTTATGTAGGATATAAATTTTAAATAAATAGTAAATATTCTTCTTCACTCACACCATTTAAATTTATAATAATTAAAAAAAAATTCCTATTGAATACCAATAAACATTAAATATCGAAACCCTAAATCATAATTTTATGCAAATAAAATTAGATAATAATATTATAAATAAATAATAAAAAAATTACTCATAATTACAAACACTAAGATAAATTTATTTCCTAAATCATAATTTTATTTCAACTACTTATATAAAATATGCATTGTACATAAATAGTAAATATTCTTGTTCACATAAACCATTTAAATAAATAAAATACTAATTGAATATAATTATAATTAAAATCACAAAATTTCATATTGAATATTACTAAACGTTAAGTCAAAAAATCCTAAATCATAATTTATGCAAATAAAATTAGGTAATATATTTACAAATGAACAAACAAAAAATTACTCAATTTTATTATAATTTTAATTAAAATCACAAATATTTGTTCACATACCCCACTCAAATCAATTTTTGAAAATATAGTTTCACCTTGGAGCTAATCAAATAAGTCTTCTATTCTAGGCAGAGGATACTTATTCTTGATTGTAACTTTATTGAAATCTTGATAGTCTATACACAGTTGCATTGTATCATCCTTCTTACGCACAAATAGAACCGATACACCCCACGGTGAAAAGCTAGGTCTGATAAAACCTTTATCTAATAACTCATGCATTTGTATATTTAATTCTTTCAACTCAGCTGGTGCCATTCAGTATGGAGCTTTAGATATTGGATGTGTTCCTGGATTTAGATCAATGACAAACTCTATCTCACGGTCTGGTTGTAATCCAAGAAGATCATTAGGAAATACTTTTATATATTCTTGAACAACTGGCACTTAACTGAGGATAGGATGGTGTTATTCTTCAATGCTCATAACACTCGCCAAATGTCCTTCACAACCACTATCGAATAATCTTTGTGCTCTTAATGCTGATATAATTGGAAATTTCAAACTTTGTACGATTCCAATAAAGGTGAACGGTTCCTCACCAGGAGGTTGAAAAGTTACTGTCTTTCTCAGACAATCTATTATAGCTCGATATTTTAACAGTCAATCTATACCCAAAATCATATCATAGTCATTCATGGCCAATACAATTAAATCAGCATAGAGTTCTCTATTTTTAATGGGAATAACACAATCTCTTAAAACATGATTAGTTTATTTCGAATCTCCAGAAGGGATTGTCACATTGTAATTGAACTCAACAGTTTCAAGTACTCTACCCAGCCTCTTCACATACTCATTGGATATAAATGAGTGTGCAGCTCCAGAATCAAACAACATAAATGTTGGGGTACCAAAGATAGAGAATTTACCTGTTACCACTGATGGGTTCGCCTCAGCATCGATCTACCACTGATAGGTTCACCACAGTAAAGACTCTAGCTGTTACTTTTCTCTATCCTATCGGATTTGGATTATCTGGACATGCTCTGGCAATATGTGCAACCTTCCCACACACACAGAAGGTTCTAGTGTTTGTCAGACAGACTCCACTGTGGTGACCACCATATTTAGGACAAGCAGGTTGCGACATCGGTGCTTTACTTTGATCAATCTTTGTACATTTACTTTGATCCCACTATTGTTGCCCTTGTCCAGGTAGGAATTAAGATGTTTGATTCTGCATTTGAAATGGTCTTTTCTTTTCATTTCCAACCTATTGTTGCCTCTGTCCTTGCTTAAATTAGCGTCGAATCTCCTAAGTACGGGAAATTCTAAGTTCAGCTTGTTCTGCCACTAAAGTTCCCTCAGCAACTTGTGAGTATGTCACTCCTTGGATTCTTGCCATATTCACATCTCTATATAGCTCTGGTCTCAAGCCTTCAAGAAACCTTTCAACTTTCAATGCATCCGTATTGACCATATGTGTGGTAAATCTGGATAGTTGTTCAAACTTACGAATGTATTCTCCAACTGTCATAGTTCCTTGTCATAGCTATATAAATTCATTCATCTTCATTGCACAAACTGGAGCTGTAAAGTATTTATTTCAAAATAAATCTTTGAATCTATCCCAAGTAATAACAGCGATATCTTCGATACTTCTCATTGTATCCCACCAATGTCCAGCACTACCTTGAAGCATAAAGGATGCACACATCACCTTCTCTTCTTCTAAAACTCTACTGTAGTGAAACATATTTTCAAGAGTTCTCAACCATTCCTTAGTAGTTGTAGGATCTAGTACATCCTCAAACACCGGTAGGTTCAGTTTTCTTAATCTTTCCCCAACTATCTCCACCTATTCTACTCGGGGTTGTGGTTGAACTATTTCAGCCCTTGGTTGTCTACTCATATCCCTCTGCTGGATAAGTTGCTGAATTTGTTCTGGCTGTCTTTCAAGAAGCTCTGTAAGTCGATTGATGATAACATCACAACCATTATTTAGAATAAGTGTCTGGCTCCACTACTACTTTCACCCCTTGTTCTCACCATGACTGGAATACCATTTTGTTTATAACAAATGGCCAATATAATTCATGAAATATATAATGCAATATAACATAAAAAAAACTTACTCGCATGACTGTGCTCCACAAGTTCAAAGATCATGTACATGGACAGTCTATAGAATTAAGACCTGGGCTCTAATACCACTCTTTCTTATAGCCTCCCAACAATATGTATAAACATATATAAAAACAACATGTGCAACATAATTTGTGCATGTATGCATGTGTGTAACTTTTTTTTTCTAATCAGTTCAACAAAACATTGATAAAAGTAAAGTATTTTCATATCCTATCACACTGTATATACATATGTAGTTATTAAATATTAACCAAGTCTACCAAACCATTACAAACCTAAACTTTATATTACAAAGGAGTTTTGAAAGTGATATACAAGATAAAATCACTAATATAATACAATAACTGTAAAATAAAAAACACAGCCCACAAAATAGCCCAACAGGTCGTCATCCAAGTACATTGATCTTTGAAAGCCAGTAGGAGCTCCATTACCAGCCAGTAAACCAGAGGTCTAAAGTCTCACTATGTTCACCTACAATGCATGAACTATATGAGCTAACGCTCAATAAGTAAAAATCATGCATGACAAGAGTATGATATAAAATCTCAAGCAACTCAACTCTAAGATATGATGCTATAAATATGTCAAATTGAGTACTGATGTATCAAAGAGTTATCATTAAAAATCACTTCATTTATTAGGTCCTTGGCCCACCTACTATGCACTAGATAGAGCTCTGAACAATATTAATAATCACATGGCCATAAACAAATGACTCAGTCCAAGGGCCATCTCTTGGGATCACCAAAGGTCCATCCTTTGTCTTCCTCTATGATCTTCTAGAAGTCTTCCCACTGGCAGAGGCAATAAGGGTACAGTCAAGTGGTCCGCCCTCTCGTGACTACCAGAGGCACACCCCCTGTCAACCCTTGTGATCCTCTGAGAAGTAATACTCACGGCATCCTAAAATATTATATAAGCACTCCTCAAATACCTCGGTACACTAATAGTGACCAACCAAAATATTTTCTTTTTGAAAACCATGTCTCAAATCATAACGTGCATGTAAAAACCTCCATTATACTCATATGTCGTGTGTGCACATGTAAATCCTCATGAATGATATGTTCAATATGAAATGCAAGTCATCTTGTTCTCAACATGTTTCAAGAATGATAAGACTCTCAGTCAAATTTAATATCCTCAGCACATTAGATATAAATGCTTCAAGACATACTATGTTCATGTATTGTAGTTGCAAATGGATTTTTACTTACCTTTCACTTGGTTGGTGGCTTAGTCTAGATTTGCTTATTGTTCCCCTCCAATCTTAGATGTAAAATAGCCTGTAATATGACCCAACATCAAGCACCATTTCCAATTTGGCAAGTTGAAAGCATAAAATATCATACTAAGACCTTAAACACCAAGTTATTTAGGTTTTACAAACTACAACCCAATCTAGTCCCTCCAATACCTTAATTTCTCATCTTAGATACATGTAAACATCATATAATTGAAGTATTATAACTTTAATATCATGTACCTAATTGTTAACATTCAAAAGCAACATGTCTAGGTTGAAATATGCTAAGTTATCAAATGGGACAGATTCACATTTTCATATTTTCTTACTGTCCAATTTAGTTGCATGATAATTTTGACATTCCTAAGCATATCTAATCACTCCCAAATTTTTACCACACTTATATAACATGTATATAAATGTAACCATCTCATATAATTGCTAAAACGCATGGATATAGCTTCCCAAGTTCAGCTCTCTTAACAACATACTGAAATAGATTGTTTTCTTACCGTGACAGTTTTGCACACTTCATGACATTAATGGTTTTGGCACCCTTAAGTACATTCAATCATTCCCAAATTTTCACCATACTTAGATAATACATATAAAGAGACAACCAGGTAAAATTACTACCAAAACTAATGGATTTATTGATGTAAAACCAACACCATTCACATAGGACAGAATCTGAATTTCAAATAAGATAGTTTTGAGGACCTCTTTAATTATCACACTATATTACAATTTATAACCTCTCCAAACTTACATACATCAACTAAACTCATATAGAAACACATATATGGTGAAATACACAGGTTTTAATCAAGTTATTATACATATATAAAGCACAAATATCAAAATCAGGAAGTATACAGTTTCTGTCCCTAGTGATTTTTGTTGTGATTTTGCAACTAAAAATCCTTAATTCTGACTTTACTGGATCTAGATTAGATGGGAAGTCTAAGTCAGGGTACGTATCATTTGTTGGAGGTAATTTGGTGACTTGCAAGAGTAAGAAATAGAATGTGGTATCGTTATCTAGTGCAAAAGTTAAATACCGTGCTCTTCATTATGCTACTACAGAGCTTACTTGGCTAAGAATCCTCTTAAGTGAACTCGGTTTGGTCCGAAGAAGCCCATGGTGTTCTTTTGTGATTATACTGTAGCTATTGAGATAGCAAATTATCCTATCCAACATGACCGAACTAAGCACAATGAACATGACCGAAACTACATCAAAGATAACCTGGATTCTAGTAGGATAAAGGTTGCCTACATTAAGAGTGCGGATCAGCTAGCTAATATTTTAACTCACGTCGTTAGTAGTGGTCCGTTCTACACAACAAAATTCAAGTTGGGAATGTGTGATATCTATGAACCAACTTGAGGGGTAGAATTAGCGCGTACAACTATATTTTCTTATTTAGCTTAGAACTAATGTATTAAAATTAGGGTATTAGTTGTCACATTAATTGATTGATTGTATTAGTTGTCAGATTGATTGTATAGTTATCTGATTGATTATATAGTTGATTTCTATTTCAATAGGCTTGTAGCTTTTATAAATACCCATGAGATATATAAAAGAAATCATTTAGCCAATTTATTAATTGGAAAAAATAAGGGGAATGATAATTTACAGCCTACTGAGTCAAAGAAACCATTACCTACTACAACAAATCATGTGCAAAACTGGACAATAAAGAGTTCATAGAATTCAATAGAGGGGACATAAAGATTGAGACGTCTTAACTCTCTTGACAACTAATCAAGTTCCTATTCTCTTGTCAAAATTAGTATGTGTCTTTTGACTGAGTCATTTAAAGCATTAAATACTAAATAATTTAGTTGATGGGTTGTGAATTTTGGAAACCAAAAAACACTATAGCCAATGGTTCTTCTACTAACATTACTAGACAAGGAAGCCTTTATCTTACCCTCTTAATATCCTTGAATATGTCCTTCATATCCCAACACTTTCAACCAATTTTATTTTTGTTCACAAAATCACTAAAGAGCTACAATGCAAAATAACCTTTTTTTATTCTCATTATGTTTTTCAGGATTGAACCACAAGAAAGACGATTAAATTTGCTAGAAACTAATCTACCCCCTCGCAAAAATTTTTTAACGACATCAAATAAAAATGTCTAGGCATACCATATTCAACCTGGTCATCCGCCTTTTCATTTCCTAGGACACATGTTTCTTTTTTTGTTTAAGGATATAGTTGTTTCGAATTTTCAATGCGATATTTATTAGTTTGGTGAACTAAAAGACCACAAATAACATCCTAACATGATTATAATCAATAATAGAAGCTTTAAAAATCATAAACCCTCAAACAATTCAAGAACTTAAACCAAAACATGAATTAAAACTCACCTATGCACAGATTTTAGATTCAACTTGCTCTTCCTTACTTCCCTTTGCTTTCTTCACTTTTTTTTCTTTAATTGGAATTACTTGACAGCAATTTCTAACATTCAATATGAAGGTTTTGGAATTGAAATAGCTCAAAAAATAGTTTTTGGTCGTGGCTCAAGGGTAGAAATGAAGAAAGGTTGAGGTGGAAGCTTGAGGTGGCAAAGCTTGAGGTGGCAAGGTTGAGGTGTCAAGTTGTGGTTCAAATATGATATTTTTCACACCTTATACAGCCCTAATCTAGTGTTTCTCATTACTTATTTATCTATGTACAACCTACTTTAATCTCCATATGATCGGATAATACATTATGCCCTAATTTCTTAACCGTTCATTCGATCTCCAAACAGATCGACATCCGATTCTTAAATGATTGTCTAGTTTTCATTTTCTAAAATCACATGCACATATGAACCTTGTATTATGACACTTAAATCACATTATATCATGTCAGATATCCCAAGTATGTTAATCTATAGATGTATACCTTTAAAACACCTGGATCAAATCGAATCGAATCATATAAGCTTACTAGTGACACTTTTAACACTTCTAAAATTATAACATACAACCTATGAATATCCATTATATTGATCAATCTATTCTTTATCTTATCTAAATATTAAATCACTTAATTAGGTTGTGAGATCTCAACCACTAACATCAAGTGATAGCATTGGAGGTATAATGATTAAGAATGCTATAAAAGATGTGATGTAGATGTTAATGTAAATTAGCATATAAGTAGCATGTAATGCATGAATCATATTGGCCAAGTGAGTAGTGTAAGGCTTGGGTATTACAATTTGTTGTTTCATTTTATTTTAAACACACCATATACATAATTAAAAATCGAGTACATCTATTTACAAAACTATAACAGAGCGGCTTATTTAAAAACAAAACAGCTTGAAGCATGGCATATGAACAAATCTATATCCAGCTGCTCTAGAGACTCAGTCAACTTCTAAACCTATACATTTCCACTTGGATCACATGAATCTAATGAGCTAAAGACTCAATAAGGTGAAATTGATGCAATAACAAATAATATATATACACATCTCATAAATTATTAAATACATTATTCTATTTAATAATTTTCATTCATAAATCATTTTTTACAGCCCTTGAAGTGTGGTACCAAACTAATAGCGATAGACGTGGCTTTTGGAACCTATTCATAATAATTAGCCAATAAGAGAAATAATACAGGGTTTTCATACTTGGTCTTTCAACCTCAGGTATTAGCCGTATTCTATCTCATTCATTATGGCTTTTCTATATAGATTTTTCAACCTCAAGTATTTGCCACCATTTGTTAGGTCTGTCGGTCCCTCCCGCATCCCTTGTCTACCTGACCATCAATCAAGTACCATACTTCCTTTTCAAAAAACCTCATTATATTCTTCATAGTATCATGCTTCATAAATCATAAATGTATCAAACATTATATCATTTGATAAATAATGACATTCTCATTAAAACATGAACAATATTATATGATTTTTGTGATACAGCAAATGAAAGTTTCAACTTACCTCAAGTCCACTTTGTGCTAAGTGAAAAGGTCAATCTCTTTGGGAGATAGGATGTGTTAAAAGCCTAACATAATCAAATCTTGTACCAATTAATATCTTTTTTATAAATCATTTAGTCTATTCTAGTTAAAATTATATACACTTTTCAATCTTTTTGTAAACAATTTTATATCAATTACATAACCTTAAAAACAATGCATACTCCATATTTCACTACTAATTCAAGATATTAAATTTTAGGCTAGCCATTAAATAACTAATAATTCAAACATAATTTATCAGGGCAACTCCTAAAACATGCATACACTTCAAATTAACATGACGTAAACTCAGTTCTAACTTAAATTGATTGTGACCTTCAATTAAGCAAACTAATTACTATTGTTTTCAATCATTCATAGGAACTTCCAAACATAATATAAGCATTACAATATTAATAGAAATAAGTAAATTAAGCATATTTCACAAGACTATCAATTTTGTTAGAAATTAGCTTAACTTGTTTGGGTTTGCCTACAAGTTTAACCCAATTAAGTTTTCAATCATACAAAAAGATACTAAAATATGTAACCATCCAAGATACCATAAATTCATCATAAGAAATATTGAAAAAGAATATACCTAGATTAGATTGGAATTAAAATCCAAAATCAACAGTTTTCAAGCTTGAAAGGGTGAAAACTTGTTCTAGTTTGTGTTATATGGATCCTATGGATTGAATTTAATTTTTGTGAGTAAGAGAGTGTAGATGTAACACCCCTTAACCTAACTGCAGAGCCTAAACAAGTTGATACAGTTAAGTCAAGAAATGTTAATTTTTCATCATTACTAGAGTTATGATTTTTAATAAAAGTTCCCATTTTTAGCTATAAGAGAAAGAACTTGAATCGTTTCAAACACACCATATACATATATCAAAACTGAGTATATCTGTTTACAAAACCATAACAGAGCGGCTTATTTAAAAACAAAATAGAGTTTTTAAAATAAACTACAAAACAGGTCGAAGCATGGCTTATGAACAAATCTCTGTCCGGCTGCTCTAGAGACTCAATCAACCTCTAAACCTGTACATTTCCACCTGCATCACATGAATCTAATAAGTTAAAGGCTCAGTAAGATGAAACTGATGTAATAACAAATAACATATATGCACATCTCATAAATCATTAAATGCAATATTATATTTAATAACTTTCATTCATAAATCATTCTTTAGGGCCCTTGAAGTGTGGTACCTAACTGATAGCGATAGACCGTAGTTTTCGGAACCTGTTCATAATGATTGACCAATAAGAGAACTAATACGGGGTTTCCATACTTTGTCTTTCAACCTCAGGTATTAGCCGTATTCTATCTCATTCATTGTGGCGTTCCTATACCGGTTTTTCAACCTCAAGTATTTGCCACCATTTGTTGGGTCCGCCGGTCCCTCCCGCGTCCCTTGTCTACCCGACCATCAATCAAGTATCATACTTCCTTTTTAAAAACCTCATTATATTCTTAATAGTGTTATGCTTCATGAACCATAAATGTATCAAACATTACATCATTTGACAAATAATAACAATCACATTAAAACATGAACAACATTATATGATTCTTGTGATACAGCAAATGAAAGCTTCAACTTACTTGAAGTCCACTTTGTGGCAAGTGAAAAGATCAATCTCTTTGGAAGATAGGATGTGTTAAAGGCCTAACATAATCAAATCATATACTATTTAATATCCTTTTTATAAATCATTTAGTCTATTCTAGTCAAAGTTCATATACACTTTTCAATCTTTTGTAAACAACTTCATATCAATTACATAACCTTAAAAACAATGAATACTCCATATTTTACTACTAATTCAAGACATTAAACATTAGGGCAGCCATTAAATAACTAATAATTCAAACATAATTATTAGGACAGCCCCTAAAATATGCACACTATCTAAATTAACATAACGTAAATTCGGTTCTAACTTAAATTGATTGTACCCTTCAATTAAGCAAACTAATTACTATTGTTTTCAATCATTCAAAGAAACTTCCAAATACAATATAAACATTACAAAATCAATAGAAACAAGTAAATTAAGCAATTTCACAAGACTATCAATTTTGCTAAAAATTAGCTTAACTAGTTTGGTTTTGGCTTCAAGTGTAACTTACTTAAGTTTTCAATCATACAAAAGCATACTAAAACATGTAACCATCCAAGATACTACAAATTCATCATAAGAAACATTCAAAAAGAATATACCTTGATTAAGTTGGATTTAAGCTTCAAAATCAACGGTTTTCAAGCTTAAAAGGATGGAAACTTGTTCTAGCTTGTGTTCTATGGATTCCTATGGATTGAATTCAATTTTTGTGAGTATAAGAGTGTAGAAGTTTGGGAGAAACTTAGGAGAATAAGGGCTGGTCATTTTTTAGGTGCTTTCACAAGAAATATGGATGAAAATGATTTCTTTGACCTTTCAAAGAGAGGTAAGTGGAGGGTGATGATTGGTTGCATCATGCTTGGTGTCTTCTCATGCCAAAAGCCACATTCATGGGCTAAGGAGATGAAAAAAATTGATGCTTTGGTGTTATAATCAAGTGCAATGCGGTTTAGAATGGTTTTATGCAACCTAATCAACCAACCAATCAAATTGCACCATTTTGCATAGTTTTAGTTCTTAGCCAAAAGTAACATATTTCAAGTAAATATTTAGGCAATTAATCACTTTAGCATATAACTAGTATGGAGCAATACAAATAATTCATTTCATGGTCATTCAACGCATCAATCCTCCTTAACCGAGATACCGAGCTTTTCACTGCAAAAAGGGCACTTAAGGAATATGTTAAATCAAGAAATGAAAGTTTGATCTCATATTTCATGAACTAATGCATATTAAATCATAACTGAAGCATATAATAACAATTATTCATGTTCGTGCAATCATGCTATTTGTATGCCATAATTCGATAGTGCACATTGATTAGATGCATATTTATGCAAAATGCTTATTATTGACTATGTAGGAGAGAATTGAGAATTGGGCATTACATTAGAAATTAGGGAGAAACTTTTGAGAAGAAGTCTGGTCATTTTTTAGGAGCTTCCCCAAGAAAACATCGCTAAAAATGACTTGTTTGACATTTCAAAGAGAGGTAAGTGGAGGGTGATGATTGGTTGCATCATGCTTGGTGTCTTCTCATGCCAAAAGACACATTTATAAGCTAGGGAGATGACAAAAATTAATGCTTTGGTGTTATAATCAAGTGCAATGTAGTTTAGAATGATTTCATGCAACCTAGTCAACCAACTAATCAAATTACACCATTTTGCATACTTTTAGTTATTAGCCAAATATAATATATTTAAAAAAATATTTAGGTAAATAATCACTTTAGAATGTAACAAGTATTGAGCAATACGAATAATTCATTTCATGGCCATTCAGCACATTAATCTTCCTTAACTGAGATACCGAGTTTTTCACTACAAAAAGGTACTTAAGGAATATGTTAAATCAAGAAATAAAAGTTTGATCTCATATTTCATGTATTAATGCAAGTTAAAGCATAATTGGTGCATATAATAATAATTATTCATGTTTGTACAATAATGCTATTTATTTACCATAATTTGATAATACACATTGATTAGATATATATTCATGCAAGATACTTATTATTGGCTATATAGGAGAGAATTGGGTATTAAAATCCTTCATTCCTTATAAAAATTTCATCCTCGAAATTTGACGTACCAAATAATTCTTAATACTTGCTCTACATTTCTTCTTCTATTTCTCACGTAGCTTCTTTTATAGACTGATTCCTCCATAATATTTTAACAAGTCGAATCTTTTTTGTTCTCAACTCTTTTTTCTTTCGATCCAGAATTTGCACTGGTTTCTCTTCATAAGCTAAATTAGGAGTCAATTCCAACGGTTTATAACTCAACACATGATAAGGGTTTGAAATGTTCTTTCTCAATATAGACACATGGAAAATATTGTGAACACTATATAATGACGGAGGTAAGGCTACTATATAAGCTTTATCACCAACTCTTTCAAGAATCTCGAATGGGCCGACATACCTTGGGCAAAGTTTTCCTTTCTTTCCAAATCTCATGACACCTTTCATGAGAGCTACTTTTAAGAACACATGATCCCCAACAGTAAACTCTAGATCTTTTCTCCATTTATCTGCACAACTTTCCTGTCTACTTTGTGATATCTTCATTCTCTCTCGTATCTTCTCCACTATCTTAGCAGTATGTTGAACTATTTCTGGACTAAATAGGCTTCATTCCCATGGCACTGTGTAAGCTCTTCCAAAATATAGATGTAAACTTAGGATCTCTGTTGGATACTATTGAAACTGGCACCACATGTAACCTAACTATCTCTTTAATATATTGTTGAGCATACTGGTCCATGTTGTATGTGGATTTCACTGGAAGAAAATGGGTTGATTTAGTTAATCTATCAACAATCACCCATATGGAATTATACCCCGTTTGTGTTCTAGGTAATCCAAGCACAAAGTCCATTGTAATGTGCTCCTATTTCCACTCTGGAATCAACAAAGGCTTCAATAACCCTGATGGTCTTTGATGTTCAATGATAACTTGTTGACAAGTTAGACATTCAACCACAAATTTTTCTTTATCTCTCTTTATTTTAGGCCACCAATAATGCTTTTGTAAGTCCTTATACATTTTTGTGCTACTTGGGTGTACCGAGTAAGGAGTTGTATGAGCTTCTTCTAAAATGTCTGCTTTAATGACTTTGTCAAATAGTATACATAGTCTCCCTTTATATCAAATAATTCCATCATCAGTAACAAAGAAGTGTGGCTCTTTCCAGCCCCAATCATTCTTTTCAATCTACCCAAATGCATATCCACATTTTGACCTTCTCTAATTCTATCTTGAAGTACAGATCTCAACACTAAGCCTGACAACGAACACTTTTTCCCTTTAGGTACAATTTCAAGCTCTAATATCTGCAAATCTAGTAATAATGACTTTTGTATAACAAAAAGATAAGATGTGGATTTTCTGCTCAATGCATCTACAACCACATTAGCTTTACCAGGATGATAGTTGATCACACAATCATAATCCTTCATAAGTTCTAACCATCTTTATTGTGTCATATTCAGCTTATTTTGGGTAAAGAAATACTTCAAACTCTTATGATCTGTGTATATCTCATATTTCTCACCATACAAATAATGTTTCCAGATTTTCAAAGCAGAAATTACAGCAGCAAGTTCTAAATCATAGGTTGGATAATTATTTTCATACTCCTTTAGTTGCCTTGAAGCATAGGCAATAACCTTCCTATTTTGCATCAAAACAGCACTCAAACTATTTTTTGAAGTATCGCTATACACCACAAATCCACCAATTCCTGTTGGAATGGTAAGAACAGGAGTCGTAGTTAATTTATGTTTTAGTTCTTGAAAACTTCTTTCACAAGCATCGATCCATAAGAACTTCACATTCTTTCTTGTCAACATTGTCATTGGAGTTGCTATCTTTGAAAATCCCTGAACAAATTATTGATAGTACCCTGCTAGTCCTGAGAAACTCCTTACTTCTAATACATTTGTTGGTGTTTTGATATGGTGCTTTAGAAATAGGGGTAGTCCCTGGCATAACATCAATCAAAAATTTAATCTCTTGATTTGATGGTAGTCCCTGTAAGTCATTTGAAAATACCTTAAGAAATTCTTGAACCACATCTATACTTTCTGGCTATAATTGTATTTCGACAAAAGTATCCAGAACACTTGCCAAATATCCAATACAACCTTTATTCAATATCTTTTGAGCTTTCAAAGCAGTTATAATTGGTAAAGATAGTGAGAATGAGGTACCATTAAGCATAAACTATTCTTCTCCAAGTGGCTGAAAAATCACAATCTTCTTGTTACAGTTAATTATTGCATGATATTTGGTAAGCTAATCCATAGCTAGAATAACCTCAAAATTTGGCATCGATAAAACAACGAGATCTGCATAGAGAGTCCTATCACTAATTTAAATAGAACAAGCCCTTAACATTTGATTGGAATCCATTTCTTCCCTGGATGGAACAGTCACATTATACTTTCTTTTAATAAATCTGGTGTAATGCCCAATTTTCTCATAAATGCACGTGATGTAAATGAATGTGTAGATCTAGAATCTATCAATGCAATTGCAGTTATCCCAGAAATTAAAATAGTACTTGTGACTATGAAAGCATCTGCATCAGATTGTTTTTGTGTCATTGTATATACTCTCCCCTGCACTGTTAGGAAATCCTTTGCTATATGTCCAGACTTTTTACACTTAAAGCAATGTTTAGTACTGCTATAGCATTCCCCAAAATGATTCTTCCCACACTTAGGACATTTTTCATTCTATTGGTTTGATTTTTGCTCTCCTTTCTTCCACTGGTTCAGATTTCTTGGAGTGAATACTTGCTTTTTTTGTTGATGGAATTTCTCAATCTCTTTCTCATCTAAGTCAGCCATCAAAGCTTTATCCACGAGTTCCCTAAATTTTGTTGTTGAAGATATTCTCACATCTCTCGTAATTTTTGGATTAAGGCCCCTCAGGAAATGATCCATCTTCTCATTGTTGTCTCTGGTGATGTATGGCACATACTTGCAACCCTCTTCAAATTTTCTCACATAATCATATACAGACATCCCTCCTTGTTTTAACTCCAAGAATTCTTTTACCTTGAGAGACCTAGTATCTCTTGTAAAATACTTATCATAAAAGATTATTTTAAACCTCTCCCAAATTAGCTCTTACATGTTCAGTGCAACCTTAGCTCCTTCCCACCAAGTTCTAGCATCCTTCTTCAATAAAAAAATTGCACAGAGTACCTTCTCAACATCATCAATTTGCATGTAGTCAAAGATAGTGTCCAAAGATTTCACCCATTCCTCTGCAACCATGGGATCAGACCCACCATTAAAATCCACCGGTTCCATCTTCCTAAATTTCTCATACACACTTGTGAAGGATTCTGTCGAGCTTGTGGTGGAGGAAGTCACTGATTCTATTCTTGGGTTCTTTGCTGCATATCTAGCAATTGTTGTATCTGTTCACCATGTATTCTAGTCTGTTGTTGAATGTGATCAGTCAAATTGTTCACCACACTATGATTACCCTCATGATCATCCATTGTCTTCCTTTTTGGTGCCATGACCTGATATGATATACATTGCCAAATGTCATTCTATTCATTCACCAATAATAAAGGCATAATCATGACAATAACATAAAACAAAATATAATCAAATAAACTGTAATATTCCTTAACATAACTATAAAACCTAAACAAACTAATATAATTAAATCAAGAAGTGTTAACTTTTCATCAATACTAGAGTTGTGGTTTTGATAAAAGTTCCCCTTTTGGCTATAAGAGAAAAAACTTGAATTCATTTGTTGTTTCATTTCATTTTAAACACACCATATACATAATAAATCAAAACTAAGTACATTTGTTTATAAAACCATAACAGAGCGGCTTATTTGAAAACAAAATAGAGTTTTCAAAATATGCTACAAAACAGCTCAAAGCATGGCATATGAATAAATCTCTGTCTATCCGCTCTGGAGACTCAATCAATCTCTAAACTTGTACATTTCCACCTGAATCACATGAATCTAATGAGCTAAAGGCTCAGTAAGGTGAAACTGATGCAATAACAAATAACATACATGCAAATCACATAAATAATGATTAAATGCATTATTCAATTAAATAACTTTGTTTCATAAATCATTCTTTAGAGCTCTTGAAGTGTGGTACCTAACTAATAGCGGTAGACCGTAGTTTTTGGAACCTGTTCATAATGATTGACCAATAAAAGAACTAATACGGGTTTCCATACTTGGTCTTTCAACCTTAGGTATTAGTTGTATTCTATCTCATTAATTGTGACTTTCTTATACCTATTTTTCAATCTCAAGTATTTTTCACCATTTGTTGGGTCCGCCCGTCCCTCCCACATCCCTTGTCTACCAAACCATCAATCAAGTACCATACTTCCTTTTCAAAAACCTTATTATATTTTTAATAGTGTCAAGCTTCATGAACCATAAATGCATCAAATATTACATCATTTGACAAATAATAACAATCACATTAAAACATGAACAACATTAGATGATTCTTGTGATATAGCAAATGAAAGGTTCAACTTACTTGAAATCCACTTTGTGCTAAGTGAAAAGGTCAATCTCTTTGAAAGATAGGATGTGTTAAAGGCCCTGATTAGGTTGGAATTAAGCTTCAAAATCAACGATTTTCAAGCTTAAAAGGGTGAAAACTTGTTCTAGTTTGTGTTCTATGGATTCCTATGGATTGAATTCAATTTTTGTGACTATGAGAGTGTAGAAATTTGGGAGAAACTTTGGAGAAGAATGGTAGGTCATTTTTTAGGAGCTTCCACAAGAAAATAGGCTAAAAATGACTTATTTGACATTTCAAAGAGAGGTAAGTGGAGGGTGATAATTGGTTGCATCATGCTTGGTGTCTTCTTATGCCAAAAGCCATGTTTATGGGCTAGGGAGATGACAAAAATTAATGCTTTGGTGTTATAATCAAGTGCAATATAGTTTATAATGATTTCATGCAACCTAGTCAACCAATCAATCAAATTGCACCATTTTGCATACTTTTAGTTCTTAGCCAAATGTAACATATTTAAAAAAAATATTTAGGCAAATAATCACTTTAGAATGTAACAAGTATGGAGCAATACGAATAATTCATTTCATGACCATTCAACACATCAATCTTCCTTAATCGAGATACCAAACTTTTCATTACAAAAAGGTACTTAAGGAATATGTTAAATCAAGAAACAAAAGTTTGATCTCATATTTCACATATTAATTCATGTTAAAGCATAACTGGAGCATATAAGAATAATTATTCATGTTCGTGTAATCATGCTATTTGTATGCCATAATTCAATAATACACATTGATTTGATGCATATTCATGCAAAATGCTTATTATTGGCTATGTAGGAGAGAATTAGGCATTACAACCATGGATTCCACCAACGAGGTAAAATATATTATTGCATGTGATGTGGCAAAAAAGGGGTGTTTAGATGAGAAACTTCATCCAAAAGTTGGGCATTGTTCCACTAGTTGTTGATTCAGCACTAAATATAGATTGATATAACAATAATTTTGACAAGGTAGCATATGTGTGTACATGTGTATATATATAATGTTTTTGTCAACACTTTAAAAAATAGTAAAAGTGTTTTCTTACATAACTAAAAGATCGCATTTACTAAATTGAACAAATAATTTTCTACTTCTTTAGAATTTCCAAGATCATATTAAAAGGCCAATCATATTTCTTCTCATTGTACACTAAGATATCATCAATGAATATCACCCTAAATATATCCAAATAGAATCATCAAACACATTATTCATCATGTATATCAAAATAATTAAGGTATTAGTCAACCTAGCAGCACAAAAAGAAATTCATAATTAATTCAAACTTAAAGTCAATCTTTAAAATCACAGTAGCTCTTCTTAACTTATCAAATAACCCTTAATATGAAAATCTATACTTATTACAAATTATTACTCAATTCAGTTGTTATAAATAATACATAACCTCAAGATTTATCTTTCTTCTAGGTGAATATGAAGTGGAGCTTGTTTAGGATAAGCACTAGACCTTAATGCATTGCCCAATATTATAACAATATCACTAAAGGTTCATCAAATTCCAATAGGTGTATATGATAAACTAAAAGAGAGATTGGATTTGTTCTTATAACTATATTCCGGATAAAATCAATTGGTTTGTCAATAGTATATTCAAAAATTTCTTTACAACATGTATCAAGAGATCTGAGATCACACAAATGGATTTTTAGTAAACTTGGTCATTTCTAAAAATTCTAACACAACCTAAAGTTTGATAATAAATCTATCGTACTACTCTCTTTCATACTATAGAAAATTATAATTTGACAATCTACTTTATTTTTTTCAAATAGTAAACATCTTCTTGCTATGGTCTCCATAAATTTTCTAAATTTTCATCACCTAGAATTTAAAGGTCTTAATAATCTTGAAATAATCCACAATGCATAATTCACAATAAATCAATCAACATAGAAAGTTATATCATAATCCTAGCTAATATAACGAAATTAACCTAGAGCTCTTAAAATCTAATTAGTTGATCTTGAACCTCCAAAAGGAATTAAAACATTGTAATTGACCTCGTATATATATCAAGTACCCTATCCAGTCTTATTACATACTTAGTGGATAATAGAGAATATGTAGCTCTAAAAATAGAATACCAACCATAAATTTTATACCTGTTATTACTGATGAGTCTTCCTCAACTTTATTTTATACAAAATTTTAAAACACATGGACAATATTATTCATGAAATACAAAATGAATTATACAACAAATAAAACTTACTGGCATGGTCGTGCTCCACCAGTTTTAGAGATCATATACATGGATAGTCTACAGAACCACAAATCAGGCTTTGATATCACTCTGTAACACCCCCACCACTAAATATATATATTGATATAACAATAATTTTGACAAGGTAGCACATGTGTGTACATGTGTATATATATAATTTTTTTTGTCAACTGTAGCACTTTGGAAAACAGTAAAAATATTTTCTTACATTTAACCCTGTATATAGAAAAATCATCATTTATATAAAAAAAACACCCATCACAGTCATGTTATTGTCAAACTTATTTACTATAAAATTTCAAAAACTATATAGGACACAACATCCCAAAGTTATAATACAATAGACTCAAAAATCAAAATAATAGCCTATACTTTAAGAAGAAGTAAGGACATTTTTCATCTTGTAATCCTTTATATATAGACAACAATTTACCTAATAATAATGGTTGTAAAAATTAGAATATGCCCACAACACAACCCAGCAGGTCATCATCCATGTACAGTAATCCTTAAAAGACTGTAGGAGCTCCAACAACCAGCCTAGTAAGCCTCAGAGTCTCAAAGTCTCAGGTATCACTATGCTTACCTATAATGCATGAACTACATGAGTTTCACTTACCTTTGATCGATTGTGTGTTACTTCTAGATTTTTTAAGTACTACTCCCCAATAGGGTTGAACCAATAACCAATTCCGTGAATTGTGAATTTTCGATGAATTTGAGGGTCAAACAATTGACTATTCATGTGTTTGGACTTTTCAGCCTACGCTAATATTAAAGAGACAACGCAATTTTAAACTAGCTAAATTAACTACATAAAATGTGGTCCAATTGCGTGCTACTGCAGAATATAAATGATTAATTTTGTTATGCACCGAAGAAGGTGCACCAATAAAGATTCCCTGCTTTCGCTCCTTTTCTTCTAATTGGATAATTTGTAAAAAGACATTGGACTGAGCTGATGTAAAAATTTCAATCATTATGTCAGTAAATGTTTTACTAGAGAGAAGATATAAATATTTAGAAATATTTATATAAATAATATATAAAAAATGTACCTTATACATTACGGTGAATTTTCTTATTACAGGCATTAAGATAATATTAAAAAAAAAAATTTAAATCTTAATTTGTTGTAATCGCTTACTGTACATATAATCATGCTTCATCGTTTAGCCCAAATAAGATTACATGTTACTTTCCAATCATAACTATTTCATTTTGCTTGTTCGCGTGATCGTACCCGACTTGAGGAAATGCAGGTCTTTCAATACTAGATAATATATGCTCTAAGCAGGTCCTTCAATGCTAGATGATCTATGCCGAGGGCAGGTCCTTCAATGTGAAAAATCCATGATATGCATAATATGTCGTACAACTCTTACAGTTCATGCACCGAGCTAACATTTAGCCATTCATCTTTTTCCCACTGGATAGATGCTTGGCAACTCTACTTATTACTTTGTATTTCAGGTGTTCGCTCGAGCTACGTAGGTCCGACTTAACCTATATCACATCAGCTAGTCCCTCTATTCTTTCTGACCTGCAAGTTTGTAGGACAGAAAGAGTACAAAAATATCCTGATACTAGTTATTAGGGTTGACGTATGCACTTTTTTTTTTAAATTTCAAATCTTTCGAATTCCGCACCCATAATTACCCAGATTAAATGCCATGTCTCTTCAACTGGCTATTCCTATCCAACCGCACATGTGTTCTTACTGTTTGATTTATGGCTAAAGCTCATGTTGTCCCTTGACTTACCTATTTTTCCCAATAAAAATGGTTTGCTTTTTCATTTTTCTTCCCCCTTCTTTTTCCATAGACTTTTACTTGACAAACATCTTCCTCAATTTTCCCCACGATTTCTTCCTTTCTTCTTCCAGTAACCTAAGCAAGTCATCTTACTATATAATCTTTTTTTTTATTTTGTTTTCTTTGCATACTCAGTTTACCCTCGAATGTTCACTTCTCCCGAATCTCCAAGTCCTTTGTCATTCATTCTTTCCAGAATTTCTATTGACGAGCTAGCACATGAATTATCTACCTATCACCTTTCTAAAATCAGGATGGCTAACCTAGATAACCACCCTGCTTATCTGACCCATGCTACTATTCTTTCTAAAACAAGTATATCTAACCTTAGGAAAAATGCGGGGATACCTAAAAATTTCAATATAGTACTTCTAGGTCCTCGTGATAGACCTCACAATCCATCCCTTGGCTACGTTGCCTTTTTTGTAGATTAATTACAAACAAGTTTTAGATTTTTCGTTCCTGACTTGTTTTGTCGTATCTCCAAAAGCTTCGGTATCCCGCTGATGCAGCTCGTTCCTAACTCTTTCTAACTTATGGCTGGTTTCTGGATGGTAGTAAACCACTTCGGATATGAGCAAAATCATAAGTTACGGTGAGATATCTTTCATGCAAAAACCTCTAGCCCAGACCTTTTCTATTTCATCTCACGTGGTTTAGCAAGATTTTTAGAGGAAATACCCAGTTCCCTTCGAGGCTTGAAGAAAGAGCTTGAGCTAGAATTTGATTAAGGAGAAAAATTAATTCATCTAAGTAAATTATAGGATTATTTGATTGAACTTAATAGGGATTAAGTGCTCATGGGAGTGAATTAGTTAATTAATTGGATCTATTAATTAATCAGGCTTAAATTAATTTAAGAAGTTAAATGAATTTAATCAGTAAAAATATTAAAATTATTTTAATTGAGCAATATTTGATTAGTTAGCCTTTATGGAAATAATTAATTAAATAATTGGATCATTAATTTAAATTTGACTTGATTAATTGATGAAAATATTAATTTGACTTTGATAGTTAATTAGAGTTCAGGCTTACGGGGTTAGAGGCACGTGGGATTCTTATTTAAAAATTAAAAGAACTCCTAATTAAAGATGGAAATGATGCATGTTTTAGATGAAAAAAAAGAATGAGAGAGAGATAAACAAAGAAGAAAGATGAGACCTAATAGATTAGGTCAAGACCGCATAGTATAAATACACCATGAAGAAGCTAAATTTTACACACTCTCGCACACACAATAATTGACCCCTTTCTTTTCCACTCTTTGTTCTCTTGTTCTATTCTTTTATATACAACATATTTTTATTCAAAAAGGTTCCATCTCCTTTTTGATTAAGTTTAAATCTTCTAAACACTTATTGTTTTAAGAATTAATACTTCACTCCCAAAATAGATTTGAAACAACGGGTTTGAATTCACTAGTAAGGATTCAAGACTTGTAGGTTTGCTCGAAGTGTGGATACTATTAGGGGTTATGCTTGGAGCCCTTGGCATATTTATTTTAGGAGCTTGCGAAGGTGTTCGTGAGGAGCTTAAGGAATTTGAATTCATTCATACCCAACATTAGCTGGAGTGCTTTTAGGCATGTATTATATTTTAGTTTTTATATTTTTAAGTAGTAGTTTTCAATGCAACTAATTAATTTGTATCACTTTTTGAGATTGCATGCTTACTGTTCTAAATATACATGTATTATATTTTTTTAACTTTCCATTACATTACCTATCCTGGGATATAAAAAAACCAACAACCTCTCTGACAGTCAAGTCAACAATAGAGGTGGTGATAGAGAATGCCTAATATAAATGGTGTACCTAAAATAAATGAAGAATGATGGTATTTAAAGGTGAAGGTTGGAAGGTATAATCCTGTGTGGATGGTGCATAGACCATTAAGGCTTCGTGAGCCTATAGGTTTAGAGCATCATTTTTGTGCCTCATAAACTTAGCCTTTGGTCCGCTGTTGGATTGTGGCCCATCATTAGCCCCCCACTCCCGGGTAAGCTTCATGGAAGCAAGGTTAGCTGAGAGTAACTCAATCAATTAGTATGATTTAGCCTGCCGTAGTCTGATGTAAAAATGTTTATTGGCGAAAGCTTATATACTTAATCATATTACATTTGTTCACTTGGTTATGACAATTGTAAGTATGTAGGGAAGACAGGAGATGAGTAGGAAGATAACAACGATAAGTGCAAAATTATTGATGGTTAGAATATAGCCTAGATCGATCCTTTAGCTCAACTTGGGATGTCGAGATGCAGCCTATGTTGAGTATTTAGCTTGATATGTGTCACCGATGAGGTCAGGCTCAACTTGGCTTGTTGAGATTTTTGGGTTGACCTTTTAACTTGACATAGGAAATTCAGTCGCTCATTTTTGGTATTGGTCCTATTTCTACAGTCTATCTCGAAGGAAGTTTGCTGGGGATGATTGAGGTGATTCTTGGTTTCTCCTTATTTCGGCTTAGTGATTAGGTTGAGGGAGCTTTATTTTGACCTCACGCAGTGTTATGTTGAGGAAGCTTTACTGCACCTCGCGCTAAGTGTTAGGTTAAGAAAGCTTTATTTTGGCCTCATTTCTTTGAGCTTGTGAATCAAGGACTATTTATGATGTTTGAAGGATTTTTATTTATTACCATTATCGTTAGGGGATAAAGTTTGTGACCTCTAGAGCCAACCGTTACTTTCTTGGTTTTGCAGAGTTACCTTGACTTTCTAGCTTGACTTTTAAGGAATAATCCCCTAGAAAAGAGTTGGTGATCACTAAAATCATCTATTTTTTCCTTAGTTTCGAGCAAACCACTTCATTGCTAGGAGGGTTATGTCTTTGGTCCCTTTTATGTCAATAGCGGTGGATCTTTTAAGTATGTGTCAGCCAATGATATGGCCCCTTACAAATAGACTATAGTAAAGGTTTGAGACCTCTTGTTAGGACTCCAAAATTTAGTTCTGGGTGTTGCTCTTAGAAATGTTACTTTAGGTGTTGCTCTATTTTTATCCAAGTAATCCCCGTGTGAGATATCACTTCTTCCTAGATAAAGTTATGCCTAAAGGAGCTAGTTTATTGGCTACAATGTTTTAGTTCTCAGACTTGTGCAATTTTTTATATTCCTGCCTCAAGAAAAATTATTAGAGTCTCTTTAAGTCAGGCTTTGCTAAATTTAGGGGACAAGTCCTAAGATTCTTGGGGTAAAATTTCTGCTCTCAATCTCGTAGGGTGCTACTTAGGAGGCTTTGAGGCTAATTGTATATTTTTTGACCTCAAAGGAGCCTTTAACACTTCCATGGCTTGACTTTTGTTGACAACCTCAAAGAAGGAGTTTGTGATCTTTAGAGCCAACCATTACTTTCTTGACTTTGATGGAGTCACCTCTACTTTCGGGGCTCGACTCTCATCGATATCCTCAAGGTATAATGTGAAACCTCTAGCCCCCTACTATCAGGTAAGCTTTAGAAGAAGGGTTAGTTGGTAGTAATCATCTTGGAAGAAACTAGGAGGTTTATTGTATTTGGGGGGTGGTGCATCTCCTCTAGTGAGATAAACATTAAAATCTAGGTATGTGTTTGCCATTGAATAATGTTCCCTTAGTTGAATTTGTAAGGTGTCTCGCCGATATCTAATCTATTGAAAATTATTTTCCTCCCTCTATGCTTTTTATATTTTTTATTTTTTGGACACCTTATCATTCTGTAAAGCCCCATGTAGGTTGAGGCACTTAGATATTTGAAATAGCATCTTAGGAGTAGATTACACCAAGTTTGATGTAAGTCGGGAACTAACAAGGTTAAGCCATTAGCTTGACTTGGAGGCCGCAACTAGCCCCTTCTAGGTAGAGTCATTAGCTCGACTAGAGGTTATAAGAAGGCCAACTAGGTCGAGAAAAATGGGTAGGCCTAGCCAAGTTGAACCAAGGCTCGACCTGGTGGCCATGATAAGGCTTATACCAGGTCGTTGGCCTAATATGGAAACTGTGGTGGGTGCAGAATAGCTCTTCCATCATTCTAGCTTAGCTTTTCTAGTTGGAGTTGAGGGCATGAATTATCCATGCTTTCACTATTTTCTTCCAATTGTTTTGCGTAGGGAGGGAGAAGGTTCAACATTATAACTTAGGTTGGGTCCCCTCGACCTTGAACTTCTCTAGTCGAGTTGATTGTGGCTATTGTTGGTTTATTAGAGAGCTTGAGCTCACACCTCTTTTCCTCAGGTGAGGGATGATTTGTTAGAAGCCTTTGCTAACTCTAACATAATAATGGCCCTTCTCCATAATAATTTCAATGATGGAAGAAGAAGTGTAGAAATTAGGAATGCTATGATTGTGCACGATCAGGCAATTTGCGAATTCTATTGCACACTTAAGTAAACTGGCCACATTTCTTCATAGAGCATTGTGCTTTTGGATCCGCTATCCAATGAGGATAAGTAGGGTGCATCCCTATGGAGGATAAGCATGTAGCTGGAGGTGGAGCCCCAATACCTAAGTAACTTAGTAGACTTGATGACCATGTTAGGTCATAGAATTCTAGACTTAGAAATGGGTCAGTACTATTTTGGTTGGCGATTGTATGTTGCTCTATTTAATACTTTAATTCTTGAGGTGACTATTTTGTTGTATTGATATGGATAGTTTTTAGTGTCGTGTTTGCTATGACTTTTATTTTATTGTGTTTATGAATTAGATAGTAGTATGGACTTCCCTAGTACTTGTCTTGAAGGCATTTTCTTAGTTACCTAGGGTTGAGCTTATGTTAACCCAAGGGGTGTCTTACGAATCATGTGATAAGTGCATATTTCTATATATTTTTATATCAATTCTTTTATATTTTTCTTTCTTTATTTTTATTAATGTTATATTTTCATTAATGTTTTGTGTTTTATAGGAATTTGGGAATCAATAGACAAAAAAGAGATCAAAAGGACCCAAAATGAAACCAAATAAGATATGTTTCTTGAGTAAATTAGGAGATAATATTCTTTAGATCAAAGAAGCATCTCAATTAGAAGAAAATGGCCATTTTTGCATAAGTCAAAATATATGCAAGAAATCACTTGGACTTTGCAAGTGATCGTTGGACCTGCATTGAATTTAAAATCAGCATATTTCCAAACTTGCGCAGTTTTTGAATTTTGGGCATAAATCCATGGTCAAAAGCCCTATGAACTTGAATCTTACTTCTTTTGAAAGCCATGAAATATAACTACAACTTTTTCTATTAGATGCTCAACCCAATTTAGTAGAAAATCTATCTAATTTGTGTACTAGAAGGGATCTAGCTATGCTGACACATCTCCTTAAATCAAGTATATTGTTCTTCATAGTGGTTAGAATTAGGTGATTCAAGTTGAAGAATGAAGCTAACAAACAAATCTACAATTTCATGTTGACCATGTTTCCAAACTTAACTAATTTCATGGAGAAAAATGTGTGGCACAATTCGGATCTAAGAAAGACATGTGAATTTAGAGCACATTTGAAGTAAATTTGGAGATGCCAATTTAGGCACTCTTTTACTATAAATATGGGATCTTGAATGTCATTCAAGACACACAAAAAACCTTAGATGGGGGACAAAAAACCTTTTTGGGCTATGTTTTCTAGTAGTAATAGGAATGTCTTCTCTAGTTTCTCTTCTATTTTTAGTCATTCCTACTTTCATTATGTCTTTCTAAATTTCATTTAGCTAAGGAGAAAAGGTGAACCTCTTGATGGAGGAAGAGGAAATATTATAAAGGTAGATAATGTTTAAGTGTGTTGTATTATTATTTTAATTTTTCACTAAAACCCTCCTCGATTAGTGGTGATTCTTGATTTATTATTTCTAATGGCATAACAAATGCTTAGGTTCATTTCTCTAAATGTCTGGTTCTCTATATAACTGCTAAAATTGTAGACAAAGTGTGCATAAATACTTGATCCCATAAACGAGTGTTGGCATTATGATATAATTTACAAACAGTAAGATAATGTTATGATCACCTTAAGCATGACCTATTTGATAACATCTTCCCACTAGAACCTTGATTCTGTATGAATTCCAATAGTGTCATTTAAAAGAGGTAAAAAGAATAATAAATAATTGTTATTCTATTCAAAACTCAAGAGGAGATCTCTAATCCTCACTACTTTTATTACTTTAATTTTTTAGTTATAGCATAATTGTTTTTATAATCTAAAACACATAAAGCCTTTCTTTTAAGAAATATAATCCTGAAAACTTTAAACAACTTCCATGTGGATCAACCTCAAACTCACAAAAAATTAATTACTTAATACAACTTGCACTTGGGTTTGCAACCTTAAAATTGTAACAAGTTTTTGGCGTAATTGCTGAAGAAGGCATGGAAAGTGTTCAGGTTTGTAAATATTTTTCCTTTGTAAATATTGTGTGTTTATTTTCTTTATGGTTATATGTTCATATTGTATCTTAGTTATAATTTTTGTTGTTTAGTTATAAATAATTCTAAAACTTTGTGTGGAAATTTGTATGAGTCACCTCCACACACTTCCACCATGGCTCAAATGAAAGTGTCTAGTATTAAAATGAGAATCAATAGGTGCATGCCATGCTTTATTACTTGCAACATCCATAAAAGTTTTCTCTTTCTTGTTTCATTTTTTCTCTAAATTCAAATAACTTTTGATTCAAGCCAAGTATGATCCCTTTACTTTCTAATTTTCATGGTTTCGACTCTAAAAGCCCTTATTTGCATATGAAAGAATTTAATGAAGTATGTGTCACTTTTGATGATCAAATTTGTACAAATGTGATCGTTAAGCTCAATTTATTTTCTTTTTCTTTAAAAGATAAAGTAAAAAGTTGGCTTAACTCTTTAAAACCTATGTTAGTTAGCACTTGGAAAGAAATGCAGGTTGAAATTTTGAAAAAGTTCTTTTAAATTCATAAAACTAATGCTTTAAAAAGACAAATCTAATTTTGTTCTCAAAATCTTAATGAAGCTATATTTCAATGTTGGGAAAGATTTAAAGATTTGTTGAATTTATGTCTACATCATGATTTTAAGAAATAACGCTAAAATAGTTTCTTTTATGAAGGTTTTAACTCCCAAAATAAAATAATTTGTTGAAATAATGTGTGTAATGGTGAGTTTCTTGATAAAGAACCTGATGCAGCTTTAGAATATCTTAACCATTTGGTAGAAAACTTTCAATCATGGAATAATATTATTTTTTTGAAGGTTTTATTAGATCTAATCTTGCTAGTAGTAATAAAGAACAATATTACCTTAGTCTAAAAGATTATCTAAATATTAGGATTGTTAGTTTAACAAGAAAAGTTAAGGCCACGAAAATTAAAATGGTAAAAAAAAATCATATTTGTGCAAAATGAAAAAGTTTGTACCATATGTGAACTTGTGAGACACTCCACCAATGAATGCCCAAACATTCTAGCATAAAAAAATGTTCTGAACACATTTAAAAAGCATTTTCATTCACAAAAACAACCAAACTTTTCTTCTTATCCAACTCCACATACAAAATTACTTGAGGAGACTATGCAAATGTTTATGCATGGACAAACAAAAATCAATAATCAGACTTTACAAGCTATTAATGAGATCAAAACACACTTTCAACACTGACAGCCTCTTTGCATACTCATGAAAAAGGTAAATTTCTTACTCAACCTCAACCTTAACCTCAACCTAACCCTTTCAATCAATGTTATATTTCTTCTTAGGGTGAAAATTCAGTCAAGGAGGCTAATTCGGTCACAACTCTTTGAAATGAAAAAGTTGTTAACAAGACTATTCATCCTAAGGAGAATATTTTTAATCTACCTTCCGAAATGAAGAATGAAAATAATATTGATGATGAAGTTAAGTTTAATGAAGGTGAGTTTGAAAATGATGAAAAAAAAATACTCAGCTCTAGCTCCTTTTCTTCAAATATTGCAACCAAATCAGAAATTGAACTCAAATGCTAAAATTTTTAAAGTTTTTAAACAAATCTAGATTAATATTCCATTTTTTGGTGTAATCAAGCAAGTTCCACCTTTCTCCAATTTTTGAAAGATTTGTGTACAATCAAAAGCAAACATCATGTATAAAAGAAGGCATTTTTAACTAAAATATTAGTTCAATCATTCAACAATTCACTCCACCCAAGTACAAAGATCGAGTTTATCTAACCATTTCATGTACTATAGGAAACACTAGAATAGAGCGTGTTTTGATCATGGTGCTAGTGTAAATCTTCTACCTTTATCAGTTTATGAACAATTAGGTTTGAGAGAACTTATAACAACTTCCATTGTACTCCAATTAGTTGACTATCCGATTAAAGTTTCAATGGGAGTAATAGAAGATGTGTTAGTATATATTGATAAGTTTTATTTTCTAGCCAATTTTATAATTTTAGACACACAACCTATTGCAAATACACATACACAGATTTCTATTATTTTGGGTCTTCTTTTTATTGCAACTTCAAATGCTTTAATTAATTGTAGGAATAGTATTTTGAAGTTATCTTTTGGATATTCGACTTTCGAACTAAATATGTCTAATGTTTGTAAGCAACTTGCAGAAGATGTTAAAGTACACGAAGTAGATTCAATTGAGGAACTTGTTCAAAAATATTTTACTACCACTAATTTCTTCAATCCTCTGGAAACTTGTTTAGAAAGTGAAAGTATTTGTAAAAAGACACAATCTAATATTCTCTCCGAATTTTCGTAGGTACACGAAAAATATTTTTGGAAACCAAGATTTGAAGAATTTTCATCATCAACAGTATAATTTGTTCCATCAAATATCAAAGCTCCTGTGATTGATTTGAAACCTTTGCCATCTGGTTTGAAAAACTCTTTTTTGGGTAAGAATGAAATCTGAAAATACATAAGAATGTTTTAGGATGGACCACTGCTGACATTAAAAGTATTACTTCTTGAATTTGAACACATAACATCTATCTGGAGGAAAATGCTAAACCATCTAGAGAGATGCAACAGAGGCTAAATCTTAACATGAAAGAATAGTGAGAAATGAAGTCATTAAACTCTTAGATAATGAAATCATTTATCATATTTCTGACAACAAATGTGTGAGTCCTACTCAAGTTGAACTTGAGAAATTCGGAGTTAACTGTTACTAGTTGGCAAATATACATTAATTATAGAAAACTCAACTCTCTACCCTTCATGGATCAAATCTTATAAAGAGTCGTGGGACATGAATTTTACTACTTCTTAGATGGATATTATGGGTATAATCAAATTGTAATTGTACTTGATGATCAAAAGAAAACCACTTTTACATGTCCTTTTGGTACTATTACATATCGAAGGATGCCATTTGGATTATATAATGTACCAACTACATTTCAACAATACATGCTTAGTATTTTTAGTAACATGGTTGAACGTTTTCTTGAAGTTTTCAAGAATGATTTTTATATTTTTGGTAATTCATTTGGCAATTGCTTATCTAATTTAGAAAAGGTTTTAATCAGGTATCAAGAAAAGAACTTTGTACTCAATTGGGAGAAATATCCTTTCATGGTAACAACTGGTATTGTTTTTTAACACATTATTTCATCAAAAACTAATGAAGTAGACAAATCAAAAATTGAGTTAATTGGTAATTTGCCAATACCAAAGTCTGTGAAGGAGGTAAGATCATTTTTAGGACATGCTGGTTTTTAAAAAAGTTTTATCAAATATTTTAGTATAATATCAAAACCTTTGTGTAATCTTCCAACAAAAGACACAATTTTAGAAAAGTCTAAAAATTGTGAAAATGTTTTTGTTAAGCTTAAAAGCATGCTTACATATACTCCAATCATGCAGCCTTCAAATTGGACTTTACCTTTTGAAATAATATGTGATGTGAGTGACTATGTTGTTGGAGCTATTTTAGGACAAAGAAAATATAAGAAACCATATGTCATTTGCTATGCAAGTAAAACTTTGAATAGTGCTTAATTAAGTTATTCAACAATTGAAAAAGAATTACTTGCTATAGTTTTTGTATTGTATAAATTTAGATCTTATTGTACCTCACCAGTTGTTGTTTTCAGTGATCATGTAGTTTTGAAATATCTTTTGTCAAAAAATAATGCCAAACCAAGACTAATTAGGTAGATTTTTTTACTCTAGCAATTCAATATTACGATTCGAGATAAGAAAGGAGTAGAGAATGTGGTGGCTAATCATTTGTTGAGACTTGTTTGTGATCACTCATATCAAACCACACCCATTAATGACACTTTCTTTGATGAACAACTATTCAATGTTTCTATTTTACCTTGGTTTGCTGACACTTTTGATTTTCTTGGGGTAAGAAAGATGCCACCGCATTGGAATTTCCAACATAAAAAGAAGTTTTTGACCGAGGTGAAATTTTTTTATTGGGATGATCCATACCTATTCAAATATTGTCCTAATCAAATCTTTTGGAGATGCGTGCCTAACAATGAGAAAGGTAATATTCTTAAATTTTATCTTTCAGGATCATATAATAGTCACTTTTCAGCAAAAAAATCACTATAAAAATCTTGTAATGTGGATTTTATTGACCAACTCTTTTTAAATATACTTACACTTTCTGCAGAAGTTGTGAAAATTATCAAAAGTTAGGATCCATTTTAAAGCAAAACATGATATCCCTACATCCCATCATAGTGATTGAAATCTTTGATTGTTGGGATATTGATTTCATGGGACCATTTTCATTATCATTTGATTTTATTTACATATTGATCGCCATAGATTATGTCTCAAAATTGATTAAGGCAATTCCCTGTCGAAATAATTGTAACACCCCCCAACACTAAATATAGATATTAATATAACAATAATTTTGACAATGTAGCACATTTGTGTGCATTTGTATATATATATATATTTATTTTATTTTATTTTATTCAAATGTAGCACTTTGAGAAAACAGTAAAATATTTTCTCACATATAATCCTATATATAGAAAAATCATTATTTATGTAAAAACACAACACCCATCACAATCATACTATTCTTAAACTTATTTACAATAAATTTCAAGAGTTATATAGGACACCGCATCCCAAAGTTAAAATATGATAGACTCAAAAATTAAAATAATAGCTTATACTTTCGGAAGAAATAAGGACATTTTGCATTTTGTAACCCTTTACATATATTGCAACAATCAGAATATGCCCACAACACAACCTAGTAGGTCGTCATCCATGCACACTGATCCTCAGAACCTGTAGAAACCCCAACTGCTTGCCCAGTAAGTTTAGGGTATCAAGTATCACCAGACTCACCTATAATACATAAACTATATGAGCTAATGCTCAACAAGTAAAGATTATGCATGTCAAAGAATAATCCACAATATCAAGTCATGCATCTCAAAATGCTATGCCCACAATACAATTCCATGCATTAAAATATTTCTCTCAAAATTATTTCTTTCTTGGGCCTTTGACCAATGCTGTTATCCCATACACTAAAAAAGAGCTCTGCTCACCGCCATAATCTAATGGCCAATAATCATATAAGCATGCAAATCCATACACACTTATAAGCATGTAAATCCATATATACAATCATGAAAATTCATGCATGCTTCGGTGCATTAATAGCGGTTAGCAAAAACATTTTTCTTTCTCAGAATCATGTCGTGCAATGCAAGATTTACCACAATACTCATATATAATGCATGCACATGCCAATGCCTATGTGTGTATGTTCAATAGATATAAATAACAGTAATACGTGCCCTCTACTATGCACATATGATCTATGATATTACATATAAATCACATATTTACTATGTTTATGCATTGTAGTTGCAAATTAATCTTTACTTACCTTTGATCGATTGTGTGTTACTTCTAGGTTTCTTAAGTATTAATCCCCAACCCTAGATGTGAAACAATCTGTAAAAATACAAGATATTAATCACCATCCTCAATTAACAAGTTCATTATACCTATTTTAGTATAAAGATCTTGAATCTTAATTCAACTAAACAACCTTAACACTTAGAAACTATAGCTAATACAACCTTCTACGCACCTTTGTTCCACATCTTAAATGTATACTAACCTCATGTAATTGATGTATCATAACTCTTGTAACATCCCCCTAAATGTGAGGGATCCAATGCACCACATCTATGTTGCAATATGTTAATGAACCAAATGGGACAGATTCACAATTTTATATTTTTTTTTTGCTGTCATATTAATTTGCATGATGATTTTGATACCCATAGAAATATTCATTCACTTCCCTCTTTTTATCACACTTAGCTAACAAAAAAAAAAATGTAACCATGTCATAGAATGACTAAAACTCATGGATATAGCTTCCCAAGTTTAGCTTCGTTCACAGTATACTCAAACAGATTTTTCCTACCATGACAGTTTTGCGTACTTCATAACATTAATGGTTTTGACAGCCTTACATGTATTTAATCACTCCCAAATTTTTACCACACTTAGAAAACATATACACAGAGACAACCAGGTTATATTATTTCCAAAACTAATGAATTTAATGCTGCAAAACCAATCCCATTCACATAGGACTGAATCTAAAATTCGATGGTGATAGTTTTGAGCATCTCTTCAATATCATGCCCTATTTCAATTTCTAACCAATGAAAAGTTATTCCAATACTCTTAACTCATATATGAACATGTATGTGATACCTATAGGTTTTATTCAACATGCCATACACTTTTGAAGCCTAAAACACAAGAAAATAGCAAGGTGACAGTTTCTATCATAAGTATTTTCTATTAAGTGTTTGTCATCAAAAACCCTTTCTTTGTGCACCAAAGTCTAACTAAGAAATTTATAACACTTTAATAAGAGATATTGAAATCTTAATACACAATAAAACCATTTAGAATAATTTGAAAACTGAAGGCAAAATCGTAGGTAAGTGTTACCTATGCAGATTTTGAGGTTAAACTTGATGGTAATCACTTCTCCTTTGCTTTTCGTGCTTTTATTTCAACTTGGAATCAATTTGGAGCACTTGGAGACCTTAATATGTGTATTTGGAAGCTGAAAATGACTGAAATGAGGGTTTGGTCGTGGCTTAAGAGTGAAGGAAAGCTTGATGTGGTACTTGAAGTGCTTGCTTAAGTTTGGTAGCAAGCATAAGTTGTCAAGTTATGGTATAAATCTGATCTTTCACCCATCTTTCAAGCCTAGATCAGATGTATCTTACTATACATTAATTTTATTGCATCCTATTTTAATTGCCACAAGATCCCATAAATAATTTATAAGCTAATTTCCTAGCTGTTTATTTAATTTCTTAATTGATTGTCACCCAATTCTTGGATAATTATCCATTTTAAAAATTATATAATCTTATACATAAATGAATATTGTAATATCACCTTTCAATCATAGTATCTTATGTCCAATGTCCCAAATATGCAATTTACCCATATATACTTTTGAAATACCTGGATGAAATCGAATCAAATTGTATAAGCTTACTAGTAACACTTTTAACACTTCCAAAATTTTCTTATTTCAATAGAAAATCAACTACTTAGATTAGAAAATTCAATAACTATTACCGTGCAAGAGCTTCAGAATTAAGTATAATATTCAAGAATATCGTATAAAATGAAATAAATTATGTAATGTCTTTAGAAATGTAAGTAGCATATAAAATTAGCACGTAATGCATGAATCATATTAGCCAAGTGAGTAGTGTGAGGCTTGGTTATTACAATAATGATCACAAAATAGTATAAAATATTTGAAAAAAAATATTTTAAGCTGATTTGGAATTCCTCAATCCATTACAAGTGATGGAGGAAAACATTTTTGTAACAAAGTTTTTGAAACTTCAATGAGGAAATATTTAATCACACATAAAGTTGCAACCCCATATCACCCTCAAACAAATGGACAAGTTGAACTTGCAAATAGGTAGTTTAAATAAATTTTGGGAATCACAGTTAGCCCAAATCATAAAGATTGGTCTCTTAGACTTACCAATACACTTTGGGCATATAGAACTACTTCCAAAACATCATTAGATGTCTCCTTATTGGATAATTTGTGGGAAACATTGTCATTTACCTCTTGAACTTGAACATAAAGCTTATTGAGCAATCAAAATGTTTAACTTCAACCTTGATGAAACTTCAAAGTTGTGTAAATTGCAAATCAATGAAAATGAAGAATTGAGAAATGAGTATATGAGAATTCTAAAATTCATAAAGCAGATCAAAGAATTTCATGATAATAAAATTTCAAGAAAAACTTTTGAGGTTCGTGAAAAAACTTTGCCTTATAATTCTCAATTGTATTTATTTTCTGAAAAATTGAGATCAAGAACGACTGGTTCTTTTTTGTAAAAAGGGTATATTTTTATAGGGTGATTGACATTGAGAATCCTAGAAATGATAATTTATTCAAAGTAAATAGACAAAGACTCATACCGTTTCTAGAGAATCAATTTTCAGAAGAGGAAATTCTTTTCTTTCTAATCCTTGTTATGATTAGTGCTACAATTTTAAGGTTGCAAACCCAAGTGCAGGTTGTAGTAAGTAATAAATTTCTCGTAAGTCCGAGGTCGATCCACAGGGAAGTTATTTGAAGAATTCAAGTTTTTATTTATAAAAAGATGGAGTTTATGTGAATCAAAAATATATGAACAATTAATGTATGATGTAGTTAAAGAAAAAACCGAAGTAATAAAAGTACTGAGGATTAGGGATCCACTCTTGAGTTTTGGATAGATAAATGGTTATTTATTCTTTTTACCTCTATTAATTGCCACAATTAGAATCCATACATAATGAAGGTTCCAATGGGAAGATATTATCAAGTAACTCATGCAATAAGGTAATCATGATATTATCTTACTATTGCAAATTATCTCTCAACGCCAACACTTATTTATGGGATCAAGCATTTATATACTCTTTCGTCAACAACAAATCAAGGTTTCACATTAGCAGTCGGTGGGGTAAAACCGTACAATAAGCTAAATGAACCCAAGTATTTGTTGTGCCATTGGAGATACATAAATCAAGAATCACCACAAAAATAAGTAGGGTTAGATCAAAAATAATAATAATAATACAACATACTTAAACAATTTCTACCCTTATAACCATTTATCTTCCTCCATCAAGAGATTCACCCTTTTTCCTCAGCAAAATAAAATTTAGAAAGACATAATAAAAGTAACAAAGACTAAAAATATAAGAGAAACTAGAGAATGCATTTCTATTACTACTAGAAAACTAACAATACTAGAAAACATACAAACTAGATAACTTAGCCTAAAGAAACCCTCTACCCCCCTCCTCTTACAAGCTGAATACATGGCCTATTTATAGTACTTGGAGTAAGCTAGAGGCCAAACAAATAATGGAGGGGTTAATCAAGTGGTATGCTAGTTGCCAAGAGTTGGTAAGTTGTTACACAAATTTCTCAACCACTGAATTGAATTACATTTTTCGATCAGATACAGCCAGAGTTTGAAGATACATAAAGAATAAAAATTGTATATCTTTCAACGCTGATATATTTACATATATCTTTTGTCAAATTTGGCGATCGGATGAAGGAGATATGGTCAAATTACCGAGTCATGTCCAAGAGCCGCCCTGTAACATCAGCAGCAACTTGCAGCCTATGGTTTTACTATTTTGACACATTTTCACACCATCTTGCCTTCAGCAAACTTGTTTATTTACCTCTTGGGTATAACATATCCGAATTTTAGACCAAAATAAATTTGGGCTCAAGATATATAACCGAATTGGTAAAATAAGTCAATACTGGGCTGAACTTTGATCTGAATTTTGGTGATCCATTTTGTGTAATTACTTGGACGAATTTTCTGCTATCATCAAAACTGAATTGGGCTGAGCCTCCAACATAAAAGTTGTACCTCTATCTCTTGGCTTTCAAATGAAACAAGCTTCAGGTCCATAAAGCTTTTGATCATGAAGTTATGCTCAAATTACAAAAATTGCACAAGTCTGGAAACATGCTTCCATTTATTCCCTAACACAAAACATTAATAAAACAAGAATATTAACAAGAATAAAGCAAGAAAAGTATAAAGGATTTGATATAAAAATATGTCAAAATATGCACTTATCAATTAGTGTGTGTATATATATATTTTCTCTACCTTTATTTATTTTGTAGGATTTTTTTACTTTTATTTTTTCTTCTCTTTTCTCAGTTAAGCGGTAGATAATGGCATTCCATGGCTACTGAAAGTTTCCCAAATAACTAAAATCTCTATGTAAAGTTTCTCTCTTTTTCTCATTCTTTTTGCTTATTCTTTTCAAAATAGATGACGTTCTTCTAACTCTCAAGAAGTGATTTTCTTTTCTTCCTAAAAATACAATTTACAAAATTTATAAAACCAGAATTGAAAGGTTAAGGATGCTTATGCATAAGGGCATCCTAGGGAATATACGATGATAATTGAAGCTAATGTAAGAGTGGCAGGTGAGTTTTCAAATGTGTTTTCAAACTTGCTTACTAGATACATGCCTGGTTTTGGTAAAAACATATATTCAAAGAAAACAAAAGGTAAAAAATACAAGTTTATCATGAATATGCTTGATGGACTTGCAACATAAAGTGTCGTTCCTTAGAAATAGTTTCTAAAAATTGAGAAGATAAAATTCAAATTATTATAGATGGACTGAATAAGGAGTCTTTAGATGACATTCTATTAACTCTTGAAATACATTCTTGTGAATTAGTACATCGTATAGTTCTTGATATATAGATGCACTTTCAGGATGAATATGAGCATTATAGTTTTGGGAATCAGATATTAAAAGACCTTGTTGGCCAGTTTATAAGAAAACTGGATAGGAAGCATATCCTTGACCCATAGAGGGCATTTAAGCCGTTATTAGATGTAAAACTAGAGTAAGATGTGAGCCACAATCACAACCTTTAAAATGAAAGTATCTTCCACTCGTAAATTCAACTGTATTTATGTTTTTTGTGAAGATAATATAGAAAAAAATGGTGAGTTAATTTAGGCAACTAATAACCTTGGTAGAACTTTAGCAAAAAAAAAATTCTTTAGTGTATGGGGAGGTAGTCTCAGATTAATGGGAATATTACTACTTCTACTCATGTAAAAGTCAAAGTCTTAAGAGTTATCCCAAACCTTTAACAGTATAGAATATCACATGTATGACCACCAGAGATGAGTTAAAAGTGTCACATGTTCAAGACAGAACACCCAACATATTAAATAATGCATATGCATTCATCACCCAACCTAGTGGTTTTGATATACTAAAAGAGTTATTTCAAGTTGTCTCTTAGGCACAACTTAGCATTCACTAGAAACTTGTAGGTATTCTTAATGTTAATAGTTTCTTTGATGATTTGCTATCTTTTGTAGAGCATACAGTTGAAAAAAGTTTTATTTCACTATCTATGAAATGAATCCTCATTTCTGCTCCAACACTTGACCAACTAATTGATCAACTTCTAGCAAATATGCCAGAACCAAATCTAGCCTTGGCTCATGTAGATTGGTCCAACAAGGACAGTGGTAAAAAACATAAATGAATTTAACTCTCAGCCTGTGAAATTTATCCTTAACAGTTTTAAATAATAGTTTATATATTGTGTTGTTTCATCTTTATTTTCTATAAAGTCATATTTTGATTAATATCTTCTATACTCTATTTCCCTATCTATATTCGACATTAGGGATAATGTCTTAATTAGGTTGGGGTTAAAATAGTTGATATCATGTTTTATGTGTCCAATGTGTGATTTTTTAGTTTTTTTTTAAATTCAAGCCTATTTTTCTTTTGGGTAAGCTAAAACCATGAGTAAGGGTGATACAATAAAGGGTAACTTTAACACTCTTGAGATGTAACCCTATTTGTTTTTTTTTTTTTTCATTACATGGAAAGTTTGTGAAGTTTTTAATAAAAGGTTTGTGAATTGCTAATTTTTTTAGTCAGAAATCTTCTTCCAACTTCAACGATTAAAATTAAGCATGAATAATGTGCTTTGATTGATGATGGGTGTTGTTTTGGACTTTGATGTTGTTCTTTGGTTAATATATTTTTATGATAATTATACTTAAATCTTTTTGTACAAATAGTTATGTTATTCCTTGTGGAGACAAATATGTCAAATTAGGTAGTTCTTTTGCCTCGCTTTAATCATAACTTGGATTTTTGATATGCAGTGGTTGAGTGTTAAGACTTTTCCTTTTGGTCTATCGAGGTAAATAACTGATTGAGCATCACTTGAAAAATGATTAAAGCATTAGGCTTTCTAGCACTTTGGCCAAATCAAATTGTTTCCTAAGTGGTGTTCCAAGAGAACATCTCCCATAGTAGGCCACTTTGAGCTTTTCAATAAATAATCTTTTTTATGTGGTAACCATATCTTCTTAACTATCCTTAATACACTGTTATCCTACACTTTTTCTAAATATGATTTGGGGCTTAAGAGATATTCCATTGGCAAGGTGATCTTGCCAAAAAAATTAGATTGGAATAAAAGATAAGTGTGGGGAAGTTTCTCTTAAAAAAATAAAAAAGAAGAATAAGAAGTTGCAAAGTGTTGAATAAAAATATTATGAGTTGCAACTAAAAATGGGATGTTGCAAAATCAATAAGAATACAAAATGGGGTCCAATTCAATAATAATTTGCCTCGATGTTGAAATTGATGAACTATGAGAATTCTTCATTGATAAACTCCATATCTCTAACCCCTTGAAGTTTTTAGACCTTTGTTGCATCCTATCTTGTCATTTCTTAGCTACATCACTACCCTTTGGCCCCACTACAACCTTTATTGAAGACCTTTTTTATTTTGTGTGGTGCCTTCGGTGTAGTGGAGATTCATACCAAATGAAGATTCTATGATGTTTAACTCTTTCATTAGAGATTGGGTGATGATTTTTGTGAGATTCTATAGGAATTCACTTGTTTGAAGCATACATGGTTTCACCACTGTTGACATTAGCTATTCACACACACACACTTGAGTATGATTATTGTGGATATGTATTGGCTTTTAAATGACTAAATGTTATATTCAATACTTGTTTGAGTTCATTTACATATTAATTTATTACTTCTTGAGAATAATGGTTGGAAGTTATTATTATAGGTGTTTGTGGGTATCATCGCTGGCAGCCCTCACATGTGATAGGCTCATAAAATGTGATATTTCTAACATGTCTGTGAGTAGAATTGCACATATTTTTGTCTCATAATTGATATAATTATGCCTTATTTTGTGATAATTGTGTGTAGGAACTAAGAATTAAATAAATAGAGTGAAAGATGGAAAATCGATTAAAAAGTCAGCAGAAACTTTCTGATGTGTAGTTTTCGTATTTTCGGCATAACTCTTTTTACAAGAGTGATATTGAGCTGATTCATAAAGATATGGAAAGATAAGAGATATGAATACAATTCTTATGAAGAATAAGAAGCCAGCTCAGCCTAGAAAGAGGTGAAAAACCAGTTGAAAAAGGCTAAACAATGCAGTGAGGAACAGTCTCGTGCCACGATACCCCAATCTCGCACCGCGGCAGATAGGCTAAAATTGGATAGTAGCTGGAGCATTTGGAGTTGCCATGAAACCTCATTTGGTGCCATGCATCGGATGAAGATGGCCTCATGGCCTGAGGGTAAAAAATTTGGCAGTGAGCAGTCTATTTTAAAGCACCGCGATACCCCCATTTGGCACCACGACTACTAATTACGCTATAGTGACAGTGGTCCAGAATTAAAAAACATATCTGTGAAATTTTGAGAGATAAGTGGCAATCTAATTCATGCATGGTATCTTTCTTGTTATACACCACTACACCCTCACACACTATGTGCGCTGTATTAGATACACTATATACACATAATAGATACACACATAGTTATTTATAATTTCCTGAACAACACATAATGCACACGACATTAAATACAAATTCATTACCTGCGTACACTCTACTCCAAAATTCTCACACACTCTTCCTCTCCACCCAAAAAATACACATTCTTTCATTTGGAGGTGTTCCTAGATTTAGTTCAATAACAAACTCTATCTCACAGTCTGACGGTAGTCCAAGAAGATTATAAGGAAATAGTTCTGGATACTCTCAAATAATTGGCACTTCATTAAGGATTAGATGATGTTGTTCTTCAATGCTCACAACACTCACTAAATATCCCTCACAGCCACTATCCAATAATCTTTGTGCTTTTAATGTTGATATAATTGAGAATATAGAGTTTTTTACGATTCCAATAATGGTGAATGGTTCCTCTCTAGGAGCTTGAAAAGTTATTGTCTTTCTTTGACAATCTATAGTAGCACAATACTGTAACAACCAATCCATACCAAAATCATATCATAGTCATTCATGGCCAGTACAATTAAATCAACATATAGTTCTCTATTTTCAAAGAGAATAACACAATCTTTTAAAACATAGTTAGTTTGTTTTGAATCTCCAGAAGAAATTATCACATTATAACTGACCTCAACAGTATCAGGTACTCCACTAGCCTCTTCACATACTCAGTGGATATAAATTAATGGTAGCTCTAGAATCAAACAATACAAATGATAGAATACAAAAGATAGAATTTACCTATTACCACTGATGGGTTCACCTCACCATCTGATCTAGTGATAGTAAAGACTCTATCTGCCACTTTCTTTTGTCCTATTAAATTTGGATTATTTGGGCATGCTCTGGCAGTATGTCCGACCTTCCCACATGTAAAGCAGGTTCTATTCTCTATAGGGCAGATTCCACTGCGCTGACCACCATATTTAGGGCAAGAAGATTATGACATCAATGCTTTGTCTTGATCAATCTTTGTACGCTTACTCTTATCTCACTATTGTTGCCTTTGTCTTGGTTGGAATTTAGATATTAATTATTGTTTTGAAATAGTCTCTTCTTTTCATTTCGAACCCATCGTTGCCTTTGTCCTTGCTTAAACTGGCATTGAATCTCTTAAGCACTTGAAATTCTAAGTTCAACTTGTTCTGCTACTAATGATCCCTCAACAATTTGTAAGTATGTCACTCTTTGAATTCCTGCCATATTCACATCTCTATATAGCTCTGGTCAGGCCTTCAAGAAATCTTTCAACTTTCAATGCATCAGTGTTGACCATATATGTGGCAAATCTGGACAGTTGTTCAAATTAGCGAATATATTCTCCAACTGTCATAGTTCCCTACCGTAGTTGTGTAAATTTATTCATCTTCATTTCATGAACTGGGGTTATGAAGTATTTGTTTTGAAATAACTCTTTGAACCTATCATAAGTCATGATAGTGGTGTCTTCAATGCTCCTCATTGTATCCCACCAATGTCCAGCACTGCCTCGAAGCATAAAGGATGCACACATACTTTCTTTTCTTCTAAAACTCTACTATACAGAAACATGTTTTCCAGAGTTCTCAACTAATCTTCTGCAGTTGTAAGTTCTAATGTATCCTCAAATACTGGTGGGTTTAGTTTTCTGAATCTTTCCCCAACTATCTCCACCCGTTCTACTCGGGGTTGTGGTTGAACCATTTCAACCCGTGATTGTCCACCCTTATCTCTTTGCTGGATAAGTTGTTGAATTTGCTCTAATTATCATTCAACAAGCTCTATAAGTCGATTAATCATAACATCACGATCATTATTTGGAATAAGTGTCTCCTCTCCTAGGGTTCTAGCTCCACTACTACTTTCACCCCTTGTTCACCATGACTGCAATACCTTTTTTATAACAATAAATCATGAAATATATAATGCATTATAACTTAAAATAAAACTTACTGGCACCAAGTTCCAAGATCATGTATATGGACAGTCTACAGAATCAAGACTTGGGCTCTGATACCACTCTATCACAACCTCCCAAAAATATGTATACATATATAGAAACAACCTGTATAACATAGTTTGTGCATGTATGCGTGTGTATAATATTTTTTTTCCAACTAGTTAGTTTAACAAAATACTGATAAAGTAAATTGCTTTCACATCCTGTAGCACTATATATACATAGATAGTTATTTGAACAATAACAAGGTCTATCAAAATCATCACAACTCAGACTCATTTGCAATGGAGTTTTGAAAGTAAAATACAGGATAAAGTCACTAATATAACACAATAGACTATAAAATTAAAGGCATAGCCCACGAAATAGCCCAACAGGTCATCATCCATGTACATTGATCTTTGATAGCCTGTAGGATCTCCACTGCCAGTTGAGTAACCAGAGGTCTCAAGTCTCATCATATTCACCTATAATGTATGAACTACATGAGCTAATGCTCAATAAATACAAATCATGCATGCTAAGTGTATGATATAAAATATCATACAACTCATCTATAAGATATGATGCTAGAACTGTCATATTTGAGTGCTCATAAATCAAAAAGTTTTTATTCAAAATCACTTAACTTTATAAGGACCTTAGCCCACCTACTATGGATTGGAAAGAACTCTACATAATATCAATAATCAAATAGCCAATAATAGATTAATACAGTCGAGTAGACCATCTTCCCATGACCCCCAATGGTACACCCCTTGTCTTTCCTTAAGATCACCCGAGAAGTATCCCACCTATGGGATCAATCATGACAAAGATACATTTGAGTGGACAATCCTCTTGTGATCACCAAAGGTCCATCCCCCATGTTCCCTTGTGATCCACCGAGAAGTATCCCACTTGTGGTGCCTAAAGAATCACATAAGCACACCTCACATGCCTCGATGCACTAGTAAATAAATAGTATATTCAATATGAAATGCAAGTCATCTTGCTCTCAACTTGTTTCAAGAGTCATGAGCCTCTTAAGGTACATAATTTAAATATCATCAACATATTATGTATAAATACTTCAAGATATACTATGTTCACCCATAGTTGCAAATGGATCTTTACTTACCTTTCACATGGTTGGTAGCTTAGTCTAGATTTGTTTAGTGTTCCTCTTCAACCTTAGATGAAAAATAGTCAGTAATATTACCCAACATCAAACACCATTCCCAAGTTGAAATCACAAAATCTCATATTAAAACCTTAGACATCAAGCTATCTAGGTAACAATCAAGCTTTTACAAACTAGAACCCAATATAGTCCCTCAAATACCTTGATTTTTCATCTTATATACATGTAAAATTTATGTAATTAAAGTATTATAACTCTAATAGAATGTACCTAATTATTAGAACTCAATAGCAATATGTTTAAGTTGAAACATGCTAAGTTATCAAATGGGATAGATTCATATTTTCATATTTTCTTACTGTCCAATTTAGTTGCATAATAATTCTGACATCCTTAAACATATCTAATTACTCCAAAACTTTTACCATGCTTAGCTAACATCTAGATCAATGTATCCATATTATAGAATTGCAAAAACTCACTAATTTACCTTAGAAAAACTAGCCACCTTATCACAGCATAAAAACTGTAAGTTCTATCTTGATAGTTTGGAGTGTCTCTTCAAATATCAAACCATATTTGAATTTTTAACCTCTCCAAACTTACATAAATCACCTAAACTCATATATAAACACATATATGGTGAAATATATAGGTTTTAATGAAGTAATTATGCATATATAAATCTTTCAAGACTCGAAAATCAGCAAGCATACAATTTTTGTCCCTAGTGACTTCTATTGTGATTTTGTAATTAAAAATTATTTTTTTGTGAATTATAAGACCATAAATAACATCATAACATGATTATAAACAATAATGAAATCTTTATAAATCATAAACCCTCAAACAATTCAAGAACTAAAATAAAAAAGATGAGTTAAGTTCACATATGCACAATTTTAAGCTACTACTTGCTCATCCCTTACTTCCCTTTACTTCCTTCACTTTTTATTTACTTGGAATCACTTGAGAGAAACTTATGAAATTCAATATGGAGGTTTGGAAGGTGAAATAGCTCAGAAAATGGGTTTTGGTCGTGGTTCAATGCTTAAAAATTAAGAAAGCTTGATGTGCTTAAGCTTGAGGTGTTAAGTGGTGGTTCAAAATTGATATTACACACACCTTATACAACTCTAATATAGTGTTTATCAATATTTATCTATGTATTTACAACCTATTTTAATTTCTATATGATTGGATAATAAATTCTACCCAACTTTCTTAACCATTCGTTTGATCTCAAAATTGATTTAACATTCGATTCTTAAATGATTATCCAATTTGCATTTCTAAAATCATATGTACATATAGACCTTGTAATATGGCACTTAACTCACATTATATCATGTCCAATATCCCAAGTATGTTAATTTATGGATGTATACTTTTAAAACACCTTGATCTAATTGAATCAAATCATATAAGCTCACTAGTGACACCTTTAACACTTTCAAAATTATAACATATAACCTACGAATATCCAATATATTGGCCAATCTATTCTTTTTCTTATCTAAATGTACAATTACTTAATTAGGTTATAAGATATCAACCACTAACATCATGAGATAGTATTAGATGTCCGATTAAGAATGCTACATAAGATGCCATGTAAATGTTAATGCAAATTGGCATATAAGGAGCATATAATGCATGAATCATATTGGCCAAATGAGTAGTGTGAGATTTGGGTAATACAGGGAGGTAGTATCATAATAAGTGCTCTTGTAGTGTATGCCATGGGCTAGGTCACTATAGGAATATAGGAGTTAGCACACATAATAGTCATAGATTTGATTGAAAGCTAGAGGAAATCATAAAGCCTAATGTTTTATTAGATAGTTAAACTTATATAGAAATACACCGGTTGCTTTCTAGTAATAGGTATGGTACATCTTGAAAAACAGTATCGCATACTATTAGAGTTTCTACTGTCACATAATTCAATGTCAATCCTACTTAATAACTTGTAAGAATTCACAAAGCAATATAACGATAATCCAATGCATTGACACTTCTCCACTTAAGTTTTAATCCCTAATTTTTCTTGATTATTTTTATTGCTTGTTAATTTCTAGTTTTAAGTTTTTAAATCAATCCACCAAACTCTCAATAGGTTAAATATAGTTAGATTTTTTACACTTAGTAGTTTCTCATATACTCTCTAGGGACACGATATTTGTATACCCATATACATTATTACTTACTAGCCCGTACACTTGTAGTATTAGATTGCATTTAAGTGCAAACCACACCAAGTTTTTACCATCGATGTTGGGGAGTATGTTTTGTAATATTGAAGTTGATTTATCTAGCTATAGTTTGACCATTTTATTTACTTTATTTTTATTGCATTACTTTACTTTATTTTTCTTTGTGCAAGCTACTTTGATAGCTCTTATTTTTGTTGTAGTTGTTGTTGGTGTATGACCTGGTCATCTACATGGGATCTTGAGCCATGCGAGCCAAAAATTAAAAGAACTCTCTGTTTGTTGATAAAGAAAGCAAAAGAGGAAAGAATGGCCAACAATTAGTGAGACATGAAGAATAGATCATTGTTGGATTATGCTAAACCTTTGGTCAATAGGACCAATTCGAGCATTAGGATGCCGGAAATACAAGCTAACACTTTTGAGATTAAATTGGTGATTATTCAAATAACACAAACTTCAGTACAATATGGTGGTTTACCTAGTGATAACCCCAATGCCCACATCGCAAACTTCTTAGAAATTTTTGACACTTTTAAGCACAATAGAGTGACTAATGATGCTATTATAGATTGTTTCCATTTTCTTTGTGGGTCAAAGCCAAGAGTTAGATTAATTCATTGTTAGCCAGATCAATTACTACATAGGAGGCCATGGCACAAGCATTCCTTGCTAATTACTTTCTACCTTCCAAAACTGCTAAAATAAGGAATGACATTACTACATTTGTGCAATTTGAGTTTGAGTCCTTATGTGAAGGATAGGAGAGGTTCAAGGATTTGTTGAGGAGGTTCCCACACCATGGTTTGCCTACATGGCTTCAAGTGCAAATATTCTATGATTGTTTATCACCCTCCAATCGAGCTATGATAGATACAGCAACAAGATGCATAATCATAAGTAAAACTCCAGAGTAGGCATACGAGTTAGTAGATAAAATGGCATCTAATAAGTACCAATGGCAAACGGATAGAAGTTTGGGAAAGAAGATAATGGGAGTGCACACTGTCGACATATACTTCTCTCTTTTAGCTCAAATCAAAGTATTGAACAAGAAAATTAATAACATGTGTTATTTAGTAATGAAGGTGCAAACCATCACGTGTGAGTTATGTAGAGGTGGACACTATAACATTGAGTGTCAAGTGGGGAATCCATTTTCATCCTCATTCGAGCAAGCCAATTATGTTGGGAATTTCAATAGGCAAGCGAACAATCCTTATTCCCAAACATACAATCCCAGATGGAGGAATCATTTAAATTTTGCATGGGGAGGTCAAAGTAATACAAGGCATTTCTCAAACTAATCATAACATGGTAAAACATCCACCACCCAGTTACCCACCCCAAGAGAAGACCAAACTTTGAAAAACTTGTGGCCAAATTTATGGCCAATACCAAAGTGAGACTCCAAAATAACGAGGCAACCCTACATAATTTAGAAACTCAAATGGGTTAAATTGCAAGTATAGTCTTGAGGCGTGCTCAAGGGACATTGCAAAGTGACACGAAGAAAAACCCCAAGGCACAAGTAAATGCAATCATGTTGAGAAGTGGGAAGGAAATAGATACCAAAGTGCAAGAAGTGGAACCTCAACAAGAAAAGAAAGATAATCAAATATCAAAGCCTAACACTTCACCCAAATTGATCATCCTTAATGAGGCGATAAGTGTTCCTCCACCTTATCCTATGGTATTGAAAAAGCAAAAATTAGACATGTAATTTTCTAAATTTCTTGATATCTTTAAAAAGTGGAATATTAATATTCCATTTGCTTATGTTTTACTTCAAATGCCTAGTTACACTAAATTCTTGAAAGAAATTTTATCAAATAAAAGTAAATTAGAAGAACATGAGATACTGAACTTAATTGAGGAGTGCTCGGTGATTGTATAAAACAAGCTTCCTCCTAAGCTTAAGGACCTACGGAGTTTCTCTATCCCTTTCACTTTTAGTTTAATTGTCTTTTCTAATGCTTTATATGATTTGGGAGTAAGTATTAATCTTATAACTTTGTCGATTTACAGGAAGATTGGATTAGGAGAGCTAAAGCCAACAACAGTGTCACTTCTACTAGCCAATTGGTCCCTCAAGTATCCAAGAGGTATTGTTGATGATGTGCCAATATAGGTAGATAAGTTTATTTTCTCGATTGATTTCATTGTGTTAGACATGAAGGAAGATACTAATGTGCCCCTTATTCTAGGTAGACTTTTCTTTGCGATGAGTAGAGCTTTGATTGATTTGCAACAAGGAGATTTGATACTTAAAATAGGGAATGACCAAGTAACCTTTCATGTTTCAAAATCTTTCAAATTATTCGATAGAAATAAACTTTTGTGGAAAAATTGATGCCCTTCACCCTTTGGCAAACGATCTTTTACAATAAACCAATTGTGAGGAGAAAATTGATGCATGCATTATGAACTTTAAAGAAAATGAAAAGGTGAAATGCATGTTGATGTGAATGAAGTTAAGGGATGAACTATTGGGTAGTAAAGCTTAAGTGTAATAATTAGATATTTTTGATCCCTTTGTTGGTAAGCATGTGTAGAAAAATAAGTTAAATGATGCATTTGAAGAACTATTAGAAAATTCAAAAGGAGAAGAGATGGAGAGTGAAAGCTTGGTGGCTGCCCTTGTACACTTTGATGTTAAATTACCCTTTAAGAAGTATTTTCAAGTGAAATCAAAAATTTCTAGGCAAGCCAAAACCAAGATTATGATTGAGCATACAAGGTGACGCCCATGTGGAGAGATTTAAATCCCTTGATACGAGGTAATTAAGCTAATCTAAGCACCACTTGGGAAAAGATAACAAGTGTAAGATGTCAAAATTTCATTTGACCTCTTCCCAAAGAGAGGTAATAAAGTTGGGCCGATGACTACAACCAAGCGCTTCTTGGGATGTAACCCAACTCCTTTGTTTCCTCTACTTTTGAATAATTTATTAGTTGGTTTTTGAAGCATGTTCTATTTCTAGATTTAGGCATGTTGAGCTTTCTTTTGTTTAGTTATTGCATTGTTTTGTTTATGTTTGTATTCTCACTCGTGTGTATAGCCCATGTGCTTCATGTCTCTTTTTTCTTATGTAGATGGACATCTTCTTGGTGATGCTTATGGATCTCGCATGGACTTTAAGTGTATCATCTATTGAAAATGGGAGTTTTTAATTTCATCTCTTATGTGCTTTAATTCTTTAAACATTAAGTAGAAAGTTAATTTTAAAGTTGGGTGTAAGATTTGTATTTTGTGTGTTTTAGCTATATGTGAAAATGAGCTATTTTTTTCAATTTTTATTCAAGCTTTATGTGTGAATTACATATGTTGTGTGCAATGAGAGTCCAAGAGCAAGCATGCTTTGTTAATAGATTTAATTAAGTTAATATTTTGTGATTGAATGAATAACTTGATTTTCAATCGCCTATGATGATACCTAATTGATATTATATATAGTCTAGAGGAATGAAAGATTGTTAGTCTTTTAACATGGTAATTTTTATGTGTATTTGATCTTTGTCAAGAATGATGAATTTTCATTGAGCATGTTGTGTTGAAATCTTGTTAATTGCATGTTACTTGGTGTTGGATTTTATTTCTAATGAGTTGTATTGATCATTTTGTGGTGCTCTAGAACTTGCTTGATTACTCTTTGAGGCAAAATCCTAGATAACTAGCAAACATGGAAATGATTTAGGGCATCTTTGACTCGTTTGTGCCTTTCAAGCCTACCATGATCATATTTTGATTCACTAATTACCCCTTTGAGCCTTTTTCAAAGAATAGCATGTGTAATGCATATGAATGACTACCATTCGACTTTATTTCTTGAAGCTCACTATACCTACCCTTTACAGCCCGAAAAACTAATGATTGTTACTAAGAGAGCTTCAAGTGTGACATTTTGTGCACAATCTTATCGAGGGGTCATATGGAGGAGACATGTTGTGGGCATGGATTAATGCATTTAGGGGTACGAGCAAGGAAAATATGTTAATAAACCATCATAACTCATGTTGATGAAAAGAAACAAGTTTGGGGGTAGTGAAAGGAAAAAAAAAAGAAATGAAGCCTTGATATTCATGGAAAAAAAGAAGAAGAAAAGAAAAAAAATGGGAAAAGAAAAGAATTAAAAAAATTGTTGAAAAAGAAAAGAAAATAAGAGCATGAATCCTAAAGGAAAAAGAAAGAGAATTGTGAAAGAAAAAAGAAAGGAGGAAAGTGAGATTCTATGTGCAATGTTTTATTCTCTCTTACATTGTTTATCCTTACATTTTCTTTGTAAGCCAATACCTAGACCTTACATTACAAGCTTATTGAAGTCCTTTTGATCTAAATTTTCAAGTGTCTACATTAGTGAAGAAGTATGAAAAACAAGCCTATGGAACTGTTAGAGTAGGATGTCCAGTGCCCTAATTAGATTGGATTTATTATACTACTTTCTTTTGTAAAACGATCTTATTGGTAATCATATTAATATAAAAGGCACTTTCTTTATCTTATGTCTTACATTTTCTTTCTACACATTAGATAAAGTCCTCACACCAAATACAGCTACGAGGCATGATCGCGCATATGATGGCAATCATGGAATATGTCTCTAAGGTTTTGGTCTTAAATAAGTTATGAGTCAAGGACTTTTTGAGATAGGATATCAAATAGCCCAATAGACTTGCACATATGATACATGCTCGCATAAGATGAATGTCTCATTCTATAGGCATTAGCGTAGTGATGTAAGTGCTTGTATGTAGATGCTTGTTAGAGAATAAGTACACTGAACTGACCTGCCAGAAATTCTTAATTAAAAAATTCATTTGTTGAATTAAGAATCTCTATGTCACGATAGTGCACGATTAGTCCTTTGACTTGAGGCACCATAGTAATCTTGTGTGTGTCATGTCTTACTTTGATGTATTCTCTAATTATATGACAATCACAAAGGAATTACGTTGGGTATTGCATCCACACATATAGAGGTTAATGAATGGTCAACAAATGATCCGTCACTTGTCTAGAAGAACAAGTGAATCTCCATATTTTCATAGTTCATGCTCTTAAATCCTTGGTCAAAGTATGATTAATGTCAGAAAAGAGTTTATGACAATTCATCAAGAGTCATTGGAATTTAAAATAGTATCATAGTTATTGAGTTAATTAGGGTTTTAACTTTTTTATCCATAACCTAAACTCAATCGGGAGATTAGTTGACGAAAGGATCTTACGTGCATGGTATTCATAATTGTAATAGGATCACTTGTTATTTCACCTAAGACTAGTTTGCCATGATTACTTGCTATGTGTTTTCATAGATAGTGAGGTTCTTGATTTTAAAGAGTTAATTTCAAGCGGATTAATTAATTGAATTAATTAATTGGAATAATTGTTATTCATAAGTTATAAATATTGCAAGCCCATTACTAGCTTAGTAGTGAACCTAAAAGGTTACAAACAATTTGGAATGAATAACTCTAGTCTAAAATTAATCCAAAAAGTTGGACATAATTAATTATTTAGATTAATTAATTAAGGATAAAATTAATTCAAATTAGTTGAGTTAATTATCCAATTAAATAATAGAACTATTTAATTGGATTCAATTAAATTGGGAATCTAATTTAGAGTGAATTAATTAATTGATTGGATCAAATAAATAAATTTAGCTAATTAATTAAATGGATTAATTATTATGCTTGATGAAGTCCAAGCCCAATTTAAAATTAGCTCATTAGTAGAAGCCCACTTGAAATATTAGAAGTATTAAATTAAATAGGAAAAGTAGTTTTTCTTATTGATATAAGATATCAAGATTCAATTTATGGGATATGTTCAATGTATCGGGAAAAAGAGGGGCCAAAAATTTGTGGCCAATTTTAAGCCACATTTTCAGCCATTAAGAAGAATAGGGAGAGGGGATTTTGGATAGATGTGGATTTGGCTTGTTAGGAAAGTTTATTATTCCTAGTGTATTGTTCTTCTTCCACTAGTTGGATTAGGAACAATAACAAAAAATATTTAATCTTTTATTCCACTGGTTGGATTAAACATTAGTGTCCACCCCTTTCTAGGCTTAAAAAAAACAAAGAACACTAGCAAGTTCTTGGTTTTTTGTTATTGTAGTCCAAGGCATGGATTTCTTTAGAGAGAGAACACGTGGACTCTTTGGTGAGAGATTTGCTACAATCAGGCAATTGATTGCCTCAAGCTTTGCACTGAATTAGAGAACCAGAAAAGGATAATGAATTACATCGTCATTATATTTATATTCTATATATTGAACTGTTAACAACGCCGATCATTTGAATCGTAGCAAAACTAAGGGTAATGCAATAAACGTTATTGTATGTTTATTTAAAAAATTTAATTTCTATTGCGTTTACCCCTTAGTAAACCCAATAGGAACACCTAGAACTTCTTTAAAGATCATGAGATTCATTGGTTATGAAATTCATACCTAAAATGCATGCATGAAACTTGAGCTTGACAATTCACACATATATATTTTGAATTCATGACTAGATTGATGAAGCATAAGTTTTGTAGTGTCACTCGACTAGCTTTGTGACTAACCTTTGATGAGGCATTTCAATTGATTGATCAAGCTTCGTGATTCATGATTAAAGTGTGGGCCTATGATTATTTGAATTTGAGTTTTGCTCGAGGACGAGCAAAAGATAAGTTTGTGGATAGTTGATAGGCTCATAAAGTGTGATATTTTTTACACTTCTATGAGCACAATTGCACATGGCTTTATCGTACAATTGATACAATGTGCTTTGATTTGTGATAATTGTATATAGGAACTAAGAATCGAAGAAATAGAGTGAAATATGGAACATTAGTCAAAAGTCAATAGAAACTTTCTGATGCGCAGTATTCATATTTCTGGCATAACTCGTTTCACAAGAGTGATATTAAGCTAATTCATGAAGATATGGGGAAAGCTCATAAATAGGGCTACAATTCTTATGAAGATACTACAAGCCATTTCGGCTTAAAAAAAGGTGAAAAATCAGTTGATAAATGCTTAACAGTACAATTATGAATAGTCTTGCGCCGCAGTGCACAGGGCTAAAATTGGGCAGTAGTTGGAGGACTTGGAGGTATCGTGACACCCCCATTTAGTGTCGTGGTGTTGGATACAGAAGATCTCGCAACGCGACAACACCACTGCGTCGTACCGCAGCACGAGGGTAAAAAATTTGGTAATGAGCATCCTATTTTGAAGCACCACGACTCCCCCATTTGGTGCCGCAACACCTGAAGAACAAGGTATCTAGCATCGCAACACCTAAAGAATAAGGTATCTAGCACCACAACACCTAATTTCCATGTCGTAGAGCCTGATCTCCGCTCCATAGTGCTAGTGGTCCATAATTGAAAAGAATATCTATGAAATTTTGAAAGACCAGTGACAATATAATCCATGCATGGAATCTTTCTAGTTATACACCACTATACCCTCACACACCATGTGGCACTCTATTAGATACACTTTATACACATAATTACATTATACAAATGATAGATACACACATGCTTACATATAATTTCTTAAACATAAAATACACATGGCATTGAACATACAATTCATAACCCATATATACTTTACACTAAAATTCTCACACACTCTTCCTCTCCACCCAAAAAACACCCATTCTTTTATATTTCTCCATACACTACACCAAAACCACACACAACTATCATCAAGGAATTAGGGGTTCAAGGCAAAGAGAAGAAGGTGCTTCATTGGGCATTGAAAATTTTGAAGAAGAAGTGAAGAATCACTTAGTGGTTGTTATCTTCTATTTTATTTTTTTTCTTTCATTTTGTTTAGTTTTGAGAAATTTGTAAGAATCATGATGTTGACAAACTATTGGTGCTTAATTTCAATATGAGCTAAACTACTTTTGCCAAGGCTTGGAAAGTTGTTTCTATGAAGTTGTGAATTGTTAACTTGTATGTGATGTGGATTATTATTGATTTTATGATGAGCATGCACTATCTTCTTATTGCTTCTTGAAATTTAGCTAGTTTTGAGATTAAACTTTTTGTTGTGATTGAGACCAAAAGGTAGTGTCACAACAAGTGTTCGTGTAGTGTATGTCGTGGGCTAGGTCACAATAGGAATATGGGAGTTAGCACATGCAGTAGTCATAGACTTGACTGTCGAAAGTTAGAGGAAATCACAAAGTCTAATGCATTATTGGATACCTAAACTTGTATAGAAATATACCGATTGCTTTCTAGTAATAGGTATGATACATCTTGGAAAAAAGTATCACATAATATTGGAGTTCCCACTATCACATAATTTAATGTAAATCCTATTCACTAACTTGGAGTTCCCACTGTCACACAATGTTAATCCAATGCCTTGGCACTTCTCCATCTAAGTTTTAATCCCCTGTTTTTCTTGATCGTTTTTGTTGCTTATTAATTTCTAGTTTTACATTTTTAAGTCAATCCACCAAACTCTCGATAGGTAAAATATAGTTGGATTTTTACACTTAAGTAGTTGCTCACATACTTTCTAGGGACACGACATCCGTTTACTCATACACTTTATTACTTGCTTACCTGTACACTTGCAGAATTAGATTGCATTTAAGTGCAAGCCACACCAATGAGACTATAACTCATCTTACATGGGCCACCTATGGGTTTAAAGGCTAGTTGCATATGCTAAATGCAATCGTAATTTTCTACCAAAGTGGATTAGTTAAGGTTTATTATAGGCTTGCTCGAGGACGAGCAAGGGTTAAATGTGGGAGGATTTCATAAGTGCATATATTGATATATTTTTATATCAATTTTTTTATATTTTTCTTGCTCTCTTTTTATTATTATTATATTTTTAATAATATTTTGTGTTTTATAGAAATATGGAATCAATGGACAAAAAGAGATCAAAATGAGCCAAAATGAAACCAAATAAAGAGATAAAACAAATCTGGATAAACAAAAAGCAGCACAATAGAAGAGAAGGGTCATTTTTGCCTAATTCCATCATATGTAGATCAAAATATATTGTTGAGCTTGCATTAAATTCAAAATTAGCATGTTTCCAAACTTCCGCAGTTTTTGTATTTTGGACATAACTCCATGCTCAAAGGTCTTATGGACCTGAATCTTTCTTCATTTTGAAAGCTAAAAAATAGAACTACAACTTTTATGTTGGAAGCTCAATCTAAATCAGCCTTGATAAAAGCAAAAAAATCATCCAAATGTGTGTATTGGAATGAATCTACCTATGCTGACACATCTCATTAAATCAAGAATAAAGTTCTCCCAAGTTGTTGGAACTAGGTGATTAAAGTTGGAAACCAAAGCTAACAAATAAATCTACAATATTTATGTTGACCACGTTACAAAAATCAACTAATTTCATGGAGAAAATGTGTGAAAAAATTCAGATCTAAGAAGAACATGTGAATTTAGAGCACATTCAAAGTAAATTCGGAGTGAATTTGGATATGCCAATTTAGGCACTCTTCTACTATAAATAGGGGCTCTTGGATGTCATTCAAGATACATAAAAAAACCTTAGATGGGAGGGGATGGGGAAGAAACTTTTATTGTTGTCTTTCTTTAGACTAAGTTTTTTAGTAGTAATAGAAATGTCTTCTTTAATTTCACTTCTATTTTTAGCCTTTCCTACTTTCATTATGTCTTTTTAAATTTTATTTAGCTGAGGAAAAATGGTGAATCTCTTGAGAGAGGAAGAAGAATGGTTATAAAGGTAGATAATATTTAAATGTGTTGTATTATTATTTTATTTTTTTTTAAAACCCTCCTTAATTAGTGTTGATTCTTAATTTATGTATTACTAATTACACAAAAAATGTTTAGGTTCATTTTAGCTAAATATTTGGTTCTACTATACTGACTGCTAACATTAAACCTTGATTTGTTGTAGACAAAGATGTGCATAAATACTTAATCTCGTATATAAGTATTGGTGTTAAAACCCTTCTTGATTAGTGGTGATTCATGATTTATGAATTATTAAAGGCACAACAAATGATTAGGTTCATTTAGCTAAATTTCTGGTTCTACTGTAACTACCGCTAATGTGAAACCTTAATTTTTTATAGATAAAGGTGTACATAAATACTTGATCCCATAAACAAGTATTAGCGTTAAGGAGAATTTACAAATAGTAAGAAAATAGCATGATCACCTTAAAGAATGAGCTATTTTATAACATCTTTCCATTGCAACCTTCATTGTGTATAGATTCTAATAATGGCATTTAAAGAAGGTAAAAAGAATAATAAATAATCGTTCTTCTATCCAAAACTCAAGAGCGGATCTCTAATTCTCAATACTTTTATTACTTTGATTTCTTGGTTATAGCATAAATTTCTCTTTATAATCTAAACCACATAAAGCCTATCTTTAAAGAAATATGATTTTGAAAACTTCAAACAAATTTTTTGTGGATCGATCTTGAACTTACGATAAATTTATTACTTAACACAACCTGCACTTGGGTTTGCAACCTTAAAGTTGTAGCATCATGGGATATGGATTGCCTTTAGCTTTAGAGAAAGTCAAGTTATGAGATTTTAGGGTCGAGTATATTATCAATCTCAAATGAATCTCATTGAGCTTCTACGGTGGTGGCGACGGATTTAATTTATTACTCCTTGCCTCATGCAGGATCGTTTAAGTTACCCAGATTTGCTTTAGTCAAATTCTTACAGACATGTTTATGATCCCTAGGTCAAGTTGGAGGTCTTCATCTCAAGACAAAATAGATTTTGGGGGCATTTGGGGTAATTTATGTTTTGTGGCCTCAAGAGAACCTCATCTAATTTTCAAGATTTGTGATTTCTTATGTCACTTTATGTTTTACCATCCCCATCCCCTTTACTTGTGGAGATGGCTAGTAGCGTCAGACTTCTTGGCCAACTTACTCGTAACTCCTTTATGTTATGCAAGGGCTTTCTTTAATGACTAGGAGAAATTTACCTTTTCGTGACTCTAGATAGCTCCATGCTTTGTTTAGGTTATGGAGAGTTCCCAAATGGATGTTCCACCTCTCGATGATCTTGAAAAAAGAGGTTCTTCTATTTTTTGAATGATGGTTGTTTATTTCTATTGAAGTGTATTTATTTTCCTTTGAAGATTTTTCTTTCTAAGGTTCACTGCAACCTCTAGCTTCTATTTATAGTAGCTAGGCTATTCGAGATTTTACTCGACCATAGTATTGGGTTCGCTATAATCATAGAGGTATACGCAACGAAAATTAAATTTTTTATCAAACATAAATTTAACTCATTTGATTCAAAATCAATTTTAACGATTGCGCTTATTCAAGTGCATATATAAATAAATATAAAATCGAATTATACCTTTCGTGCACTCCAGTTGTTGTAGGAAATGAAGCAATCAATTGCTTATCCTGGACTATCAGAACTCGCAGGAATCCAAGTGTCTTCCCTCTATCAGGTCCACAATATGGAAGAGCAACACCAATCAAAAGGATTTGTTAGTATCCTTTTAATTGTTTATTAAACTAGAACCGGAGTATATTTTCAAGAACAATAAAGATTTATTCTTTAATTTCTTGAAACAATAATATGAAGAGAGTAACAAGAAATTGATTTTTTTTCTTTCTTTTCTTTTCTTAGAGAGTAAAAATAGAAGATTTTAAATAAAATATATTTTGCTCAAATTTTTGAATTTTTTATGTAATTTTCATCCCTCATATATATAGGACTGAAAATTTTAATCCGTTTCCAACTCTTGGAAAGTTTTTCAATTTTGAACTACTTCAAAACCTTATCTTGGAAGGATTCCAAATCTTCCAAGAACTCTTTCTCTTTCTCTCTCCTATTGTATGTGAACTAATTTGAGACTACATTAATCATCAAAATTGTCTACATACATTGTTGATATTAATTTGAACTCTTCAAATAATATCAAGATAGATATATATCATATATACATATATACTAAATTATATTTATACATAAATTAAATCTTAGTGGCCTATTTTATCCCATAAAATTGGTCACTATATTTATTTATCTATAAATATGTTAATTAAATAAATCATATTTATTTAATTTATTCTCTTCATACTTTAGTGGGCTTTTTAAGTGATCCACATTTATTTTGGACTTGAACTCAAAAATCCCCAAATCAATTCAATTGATTCAATTCCAATTTAACCAATCCAATTGATTAATTTAATTTACTCCAATTGGACTTTCTAATCAAATTAGGTCCAATTAAATAATTCAATTACTTAATTAAATAATTTAATTTAACCATTAAATTAAATATAACCCTTAATTAATTAATTAATCAGTATTAATTAATTAATTTCCAACCATTGGATATAAAATCTAAAATTAGAAATGTTACTTTGCATAAAGATGTGTGACCCTCCTAGGTTCACTACTAAGCTAGTAGTGAGTTTGCAATATTTGCAACTTATAAATAACAATTATTCTAATTAATTAATTCAATTAATTAATCCGCCTGGAATCAACTCCTTAATTCCAAGAACCTCACTATCCATGAAAACACCTAGCAAGTGATCATGGAAAACTAGTCTTAGGTAAAATAGCGAGTAAACCTATTTCAGTCGCGAGTACTATACACATATGGTCCTTTCGACAGCTAATCTCCTGATTGAATCTAAGGCATGGATTACAAGTCGAAACCTTAAATGATTTAATAACTGTGATCCCATTTTAAGTTCCAATGATTCTTGATGAATCACAATTCATACTGCCTTGGCCAAGGTCTTTGAATCACAAACTATGAAAACACAGGAGCTTCTCTTGTTTAAAAAGACAAGTGTCGAATTCTATGTTGGCCACTGACAAACCTCCATGCATACTAGTACAACACCCAACATACCCCTTTTATGATTGTCAAGCAATTAGAAGATATATCAAAGTGTTGCAGGATGCACACAAGACTACCATCGTGCCTCAAGTCTGAAGACTAGTCGTGTACTATCACAACATAGAAATTCTTATTTCGATGGGTAAAGCCTCCAACTATGAATTTCTTGCGTGCCATATTCGATGTACTTGTTCCCTAATAAGCACCCATATATATGCACTTACGTCTCTATGCTAACGCCAATGGAATGTGACATCCTCGTCTCACGAGCATATATTATATGTACGAGTCTTACTGAGCTATTTGATGTCCCATCTCAAAAAACTCTTGACTCGGAATTTATTTAAGACCAAAGCCTTAGAGGCATATTCCATGATCGCCATCATATGCGCGACCATGCCCCATAGCTAAATTTGGTCTAAGGACTTTATCTAATGCGCAGAAATAAAAAATACAAGACATAAGATAAAGAAAATGCCTTTTTATTAATATGATTCCTAATAAGATTGTCTTTACAAAAGCAAAATAGTATAATACAGCCAATCTAATTGGGGTACTGGGCATCCTACTCTAACAATCTCCCACTTACCCTAACTCCAATTGCCCATGTATCTAAGGCCTATCTTCTCAAGATGTCCATCAAATATCTTTTGTGTTAAGGGCATAGTAAGTGGATCTACTATATTTTCTGTTGAGGCAACTCGATCCACAATGACGTCGCCTCTACCAATGATCTCTCTGATCAAGTGATATCATCTCATTATGTGCTTGGATCTTTGATGAGATCTTGGCTCTTTTGCTTGCGCAATAGCTCCATTATTATCACAGTAAATCATAATTGGATCAACAATGGATGGAATTACACCCAACCCTTGGATGAAGTTTCTAATCCAAATAGCTTCTTTTGTTGCACCTGATACAACAATATATTCAGCTTCGGTGGTAGAGTCTGCAGTCGTCTCTTATTTGGAACTCTTCCAACTGACCGCACCACCATTCAAGGTGAATATGTATTCGGACATGGACTTTGAGTCATCTATATCGGACTGAAAACTAGAGTCTGTATATCCCTCCAGTTTTAGTTCTCCATTGTCGTATATCAGAAAGATATCCTTAGTTCTTCTCAAGTACTTGAGGATCATCTTAATGACTTTCCAGTGTTCTTCTCCTAGATTGGACTGATATCTGCTCGTGACACTCAGAGCATGTGCTGTATTAGGCCTTGTACATAACATTGCATATATTATGCTCCTTATTGCAAAAGTATAAGGTATGCGAGCCATCCTTTCTCTCTCTTCAGGTGTCTTAGGAGACATAACCTTAGAGAGTGAAACCCCATAACTCATAAGCAGAATCCTCTCTTGGATTCCTCCATGCTAAACTTTTTTAGCACTTTGTCTATATACATGGACTGGGATAGTCCGATCATCCTTCTGGATCTATCTCTATAGATCTTTATCCTTATGATAAAAGATGCATCTCCCAAGTCCTTCACGGAAAACTAATTAGATAACCAAGTCCTCGTTGACTGCAACATCCTTACATCATTCTTAATGAGTAGGATGTCATCAACATAGAGCACAACAAATGTAACTGCACTCCCACTAACCTTCTTGTAGACACATGGTTCATTCGGGTTCTTATGAAAGTCAAATGTTTTGATCGTTTCATCAAACCGGATGTTCCAACACCTCGAAGCTTATTTGAGTCCATAAATAGATCTCTAGAGCTTGCAAACCTTTTGCTCGCTCCTGCTGGATATGTTCTGACTGCTTCATATAGATTTCTTCCTTAATGTTTCCATTAAGGAAAGTGGTCTTCACATCCATTTGCCATATCTCAGTCATAATATGTTGGTATGGCTAACAGTATCCGTATGGATTTAAGCATTGCTACTGGTGAAAAAGTTTCCTCATAATCAATTCCTTGCTTCTAAGTATAACCTTTTGCTACCAATCAATCCTTATAGGTCGCTACCTCTCTATATACTCCAAGCTTCCACTTGTAGACCCATTTGCAGCCAATGGGAACAATTCCCTATGTTGGGTCCACCAAAGTCCATACCTTGTTAGAGTACATAGAGTCCATTTCGAACTTCATAGCTTCTTGCCACTTCTCTGCGTTGATGTCAGATATTACCTCTCCATAGCTTCTTGGATCATTATCCAAGGGGAGTCCCTCTTCTTTGTTCTCTAACAACAAGTTGTACCTCTTAGGTACCCTTGAGAATCTTTCAGATCTTCGAAAAGATTGTGCCTTAGAGGGTCCAGCATCAGCTGGTGTACCATTTACTGCGTCAGTTGGGATGTTCTGTGGTTCTTGAACCTCTTCAAGTTCTACAACATTGCAACTTCCATCTTAAAGAAATTCTTCTTCAAGCAAGGTAGCATTCCTCGAAACAAACACCCTTTGTTCCATGGCATCACAGAAATAGTATCCAATAGACTCCTTTGGATACCCTACAAACTTGCATAAGCTGGATCTCATGTCCAACTTATCTCCCCCTAGCTGCTTCATATAAGCAGCATACCCCCATACCCTAAGGTATTTATAGGAAGGTGTCTTTCCATACCACATCTTATATGGTGTTTTGGGCACGACTTTGGATGGTACCCTATTTAATAGGTATGCCGCCGTTTCTAAAGCATAGCCCCAGAATGAAAAAGGTAATAAAGTGAAGCTCATCATAGATCAAACCATGTCCAACAAGGTTCGATTCCTGCATTCCGCAACTCCATTGAGTTGGGGAGTAGCAGGAGGAGTCTATTGTGAGAGAATCCCATTCTCTTTTAGATAATCTAAAAATTATGTGCTTAAGTCTTCACCTCCTCAATCAGATCGAATAGTTTTTATACTTAATCCAATTTGTTTCTCTACTTCAGTTCTGAATTCTTTGAACTTTTCAAATACTTTAAACTTGTACTTAAAAGGTCCACATAACCATACCTAGAAAAGTTATCGGTAAAGGTTAAGAAGTAGTTACAGTTCCCACAGGTACTAACATTTAGTGGCCCAAATACATCTGTATGGATCAAATCTAATAGATGGTTGGCTCGCTCCACTTGTCCAATAAATGGAGATTTGGTCATCTTTCCTTTGAGGCAAGATTCACAAGTTGGTAGTTCTTGCTCTTTCGTTAGATCAAATAATTGTGCCAATTTGTTAATCATTTTCTCAGAAATATGTCCTAATCTTGCATGCCACAGTCTCATTGAACTATGATTATCTAATTTTTTTTATTTTGTTGAATTGTGAAAATGGGGTTATGGGGAGTAATAGTATATAAACAATTCATCAAAGAACCAGAATATATAAAATCAGAACGTTTGAAAATGGAACAATTTCCATTCTCAATGGTAAATCTAAAACCTTCTCTATCCAAAACTGGAATAAAGATAATATTCTTAATAATATTCGAAACAAAAAGATAATTATTTAAAACTATTACATAACCATTCTCTAAAGCCAGATTAACGGTCCCTATAGCTAATGCAGCAACTCTTACTCCATTTCCCATCCTAAGGACTGTCTCTCCTCCATCCAGCTTTCTACTTCTTGCTATCATTTGTAAATCATTACAAATATGTGAGCCACAACCGGTATCTAATACCCAAGAAGTATTGTTAACCGATAAGTTAACTTCAACAAAATATATACCTGAACTCTTCAAGCTTGCAAGGTACTCCTTGGAATTCCTCTTCTAGTGCCCTGGTTTGTCGCAGTAATGGCACTTGTCATTGGCTTGAGAAGAAATATTTTTGACACCGCCCTTAACTTTCAGCTTGTTGGGTTTAGAGGAACCCTTTCATTTCTTTTTTCCTTTCTTGGGCTTTTTAGCCTTTGATCCGGAAGAAGATCCAACAAGTAGAATTGGCTTATCCTTTTTCATGGTGGACTCAGCCGTCTTTAACATGTTCACAAGCTCAGCGAAACTAGTCTCCATGTTGTGCATGTTAAAGTTGACAACAAAGGTGTCAAATGATGGAGGCAGAGACTGCAGCAGAAGGTCCGTATAGAGTTCATTCTCCATAACGACTCCAAGGGATGTCAGCCTTATAATAAGGGCTATCATCTTCAATCCATGATCATGGACTGAAGAGTCCTCAGTCATACGACATCTGAAAAGCTCTTTTGAGATCTGATATCTCATCTGTCGAGTTCTTTTGCCATACAACTCTTGTAGGTGAATAAAGATCCCATAAGCAGTATCTTAATCCTCGTTCTGCCTCTGCAACTCATTTAACATCGATGCTAGCATGTAGCATCGAGCCTGCAGATTGTAATCAACATGACATAAGTAATCTGCATAATCCTCTAAAGTAATATCCTCCTGTGGTACCGAAGAAGGCGCAGTGTCGAGGACATATGCCCTCTTCTCCGATTGAAGAACTATTTTCAAGTTTCTTAGCCAATCGACAAAGTTAGGTCCAGTTAATTTATTTTGTTCAAGGATTGTTGCAAATGGATTCTTTGCCATTTTAATAGAATAATCTACAAAACATGCACAAAGTAGAAAATGAGTAAACTATGGGAAAAACATATTCATTTAATATAAGGTCTTTAATACTAAATGTCTCCCACTATTTTTTTCGAATTCCATCACCCCTAATGGAATTTGGGAAATCAAATTTCCTAGTGAGCTTAAGGTCCAATGGAAATATTTTACACCCCAATTTTATGAGCCCATGAAATATTTTTATCGGTAGTCAACTCTTTGACGATTGTATCACTATACAACCTTCAAGTTTGTTTTGCCTCACCTCTTCTCATATACCCTAATTTTATGAACCCATATGGTACTAAGTGTCAAACAATACCCATCAAACATTCGTGTAGATAGAGCATCAAGATGTCCAACGACTCATGGCCAACATAATGATGATTCCATCCTACGAGCACATAACTTTCCAACACAAGACCACCCCACGAGTCATGGTCAGTGATCAACTGCGGTAGCGGTCGTCATTTCTCTATCTTTGATGGTAGGCATGGAACGATAGGTCCTACCTAACTTGTCCATTTTTGTTTGAAATCGAATTTTCAAAAAAATTCTTTTACTTAATTTTAGTAAATTAAGTGGGGTTTAATTTTATCCAAGACCTCATCATAATTTAAATTAGGTTGGTTATTTAATACATGACATCATAATATCATTCCGCAAGTATAAAATTATTCAATAAAATCCTAAGCATGCATCTAATACATACTTAAATAAATGGATGATCATGAACCAGTCATATGCGGTTCATTTAAGCCAAAAATGAACCTAATGTCAGTCTAAGGGTAATAAAATAGAATAGAACCTATTCTATTGTATAATTGTATCCCATACAAACATGGGCCTTCTTTTTGATTCTCCTTCGTCTTCCAAAGAAAAAGAAAAATCTTACCATCTATTCTACTCTCTTTACAGAAAATAAATTAACTTACATAAATGAAATAAGAGGCTCGTAGGCCCCATTTTAAAACACAAAAATATTAAATAAAATCAATCACATTGGTCCAATGGCTCATGATCATTCCATTTATGCTCATAATTAACATCATATGTAATTATCAAAATATGTAAATTTACTAAATTGTTAAACGTAATTTTTCTTTTAACTTGGAATAATTTCTAATTGCTTGAAAAATAATTTTTTTTAAAATAATTAAAATTAATATTTAATTTTAATATTCCATAAAAAAAATAAAAATAAAAAATAGACCCGGAACGACACGACGAGCAGCACCACTACTGCCCGTCGGGAGCGTGCCGAGTGCCCGTGTGTGCAGCCGGGCGCACGTTGTCGGGTGTAGGGGATGGGCGTTGTGGGAGAGCCGACACCCACTGCTGGGTGCCTGTGCGCACAGCCGTCGGGTTTTTTTCTTTATTTTCATATCTAAACAATTTAAATAAGCAATTAAAATTATTCCAATTAAAAATTTCTAAAAATATGCAAAATCAATTTTTACATAATTAACATGAATTTAAACAATTTAAAAACATGTATTCATAAATTCAAATTTCACTAAATAAGCAAAATCGTGGCTCTAATACCACTATTGTGTTTGCTATAATCGCAATGGTATACGCAACGAAAATTAAATTTTTTATCAAACATAAATTTAACCCCTTTGATTCGAAAGCAATTTTAACGATCGCGCTTATTCAAGTGAAAATATAAATAAATATAAAATCGGATTATACCTTTCATGCACTCCGATTATTGTAGAGAATGAAGTATCATAACTCGTAGGGATCCAAGTGTCTCCCCTCTATTAGGTCCACAATACGAAAGAGCAATACCAATCAAAAGGATTTGCTAGTATTTTTTTAATTATTTATTAATCTAGAACCGAAGTATATTTTCAAGAACAATAAAGATTGATTCTTTAAGTTTTTGAAACAATAATATGAAGAAAACAACAAGAAACTGATTTTTTTTTCTCTTTTTTTCTTTTCTTGGAGAGTAAAAATAGAAGACTTTAAACAAAATATTTTTTGCTCAAATTTTTGAATTTTTTATGTAATCTTCATCCCTCATATATATAGGGCTGAAAATTTTAATATTTTTCCAACTTTTGGAAAGTTTTTCAATTTTGAACTACTTTAAAACCTTATTTTGGAAAGATTCCAAATCTTTCAAGAACTCTTCTCTTTTCTCTCTCCTATTGTATGTGGACTAATTTCAAACTACATTAATCATCAAAATTGTCTACATACATTGTTGATATTAATTTGAACTCTTTAAATAATATCAAGATAGATATATATCATATATACATATATACTATAATTATATTTATACATAAATTAAATCTTAGTGGCCTATTTTATCCCATAAAATTGGTCACTATATTTATTTATGTATAAATATGTTAATTAAATAAATCATATTTATTTAATTTATTCTCTTCATACTTTAGTGGGCTTTTTAAGTGATCCACATTTATTTTGAACTTGAACTAAAAAATCCCCAAATCAATTCAATTGATTCAATCCCAATTTAATTAATCCAATTGATTAATTTAATTTACTCCAATTGGGCTTCTTAATCAAATTAGGTCCAATTAAATAATCCAATTATTTAACTAAATCATTTAATTTAATCATTAAATTAAATATAACTCTTAATTAATTAATTGATTAGTATTAATTAATTAATTTCCAACCATTGGATAAAAATTAAAATTATAAATGTTACTTTCCATAAAAATATGTGACTCTCTTAGGTCCACTACTAAACTAGTAGTGGGTTTGCAATATTTGCAACTTATGAATAATAATTATTTCAATTAATTAATCTAATTAATTAATCCGCTTGGAATCAACTCCTTAATTCTAAGAACCTCACTATCCATGAAAACACCTAACAAGTGATCATGGCAAACTAGTTTTAGGTGAAATAGTGAGTAAACCTATTTCAGCTGCGAGTACCATACACGTATGATCCTTTTAACAGCTAATCTCTTGATTGAATCTAAGGCATGAATTATAAGTCGAAACCCTAAATGATTCAATAACTGTGATCCCATTTCAAGTTCTAATGATTCTTGACGAATTATAATTTATATTGCCTTGGCCAAGGTTTTTGAATCATGAACTATGAAAACACAGAAGCTTCCCTTGTTTAAAAAGACAAGTGTCAAATTCTATGTTGGCCACTGACAAACCTCCATGCACACCAGTGCAACACCTAACATACCCCTTTTGTGATTGTCAAGCAAGTAGAAGATATATCAAAGTGCCGCAGGATGCACACAAGGCTACCGTCGTGCCTTAAGTCTGAGGACTAATCGTGTACTATCGCAACACAAAAATTCTTATTTCGATGGGTAAAACCTCCAACTAAGAATTTCTTGTGGGCCATATTCGGTATACTTGTTCCCTAACAAGCACCCACATACATGCACTTACGTTTCTATGCTAATGCCAATGGAATGTGACATCCTCGTCTCACGAGCATGAATTATATGTACGAGTCTTACTGAACTATTTGATGTTCCATCTCAAAAAGCTCTCGACTTGAAACTTATTTAAGACCAAAGCTTTAGAGACATGTTCCATGATCGCCCTCATATGCGCGACCATGCCCCACAACTAAATTTGGTCTAAGGACTTTATCTAATGTGCAGAAATAAAAAATGCAAGACATAACATAAAGAAAATACATTTTTATTAATATGATTTCCAATAAGATTGTCTTTACAAAAGCAAAAGAGTATAATACATCTAATCTAATTAGGACGTTGGGCATCCTACTCCAACACATAGGTGTTTATTCCCTACTGGTATATATTTATTCCTTCCTTTTTTAGTGGTGTCACCGATATACTTAGCTCCTCGAATCAATTTTTCTTTGACTGCATGCTTGATGCACTTGGCACTTTTCACTGGAGGCTAGCAGCAAGAGGTCTTGGGATAGTTTGCGAGATAGTCCTCTTACTTTGTTATCTCAACATAGAGAAGGGAAGAGGCAATTCACTTATGGGGTGAACAACTTAAAGAGAGTGGACTATTTAGCACGATGTTGCTTTGGGATGGAGCAAGGCGTAAATCTAGGTGAGTTAGTACGATATAAAGAGGTTTAGTATAATGTCTGAGAAGACTTTCGATGAGTCTCTTGTTGGAAAGTTTGCTCTTCTAAGTTGCTCTTTCTCGTTATTTTTGTTTTTTCCTCCAACCCCTGTGTTTTTATTATATTCTCATTATTGATCTTCTCTTTTCTCTTATGTTTCAGTATGCTATGTTGGTGTCTATTTCGAGCCAACAAATTAAGAGATAGGAGAAGAAGAGCTCAGCCGAGGTGGCCTGGTTAAAGAAGGAGATGAAGATCATGTTAGCTGAGATGAGAAAGTTGTTAGATAGCTACAAGGGGTTGAGGGAGAAAAGTCTTTTTGACTAAGGGTAGCAAGGCGTTCATTGCTAGTGTTGAGTAGAAAGTTATTGTAGTAGTCAAGGCCTCTACCACACTTGAGAACATTATTGGAGCATGCTATGCCCGTCTATGATGAAATTGTTTATGAATGTCATTGAATGCTAAGGGAGTCATGGTGTATGGCTGAGGGCATTGTCATGCTCATTGAACCTTAGATCCTCGAGTTAGGGGGTCAATGGCGCGATTGAGGAGGATGATCCTATAGTACTGGTTGGTGTGAGAGAGGAAGGCACCCTAGATGTCGTAGCTGAAGAGGTAGCCCTCCAGAGCCAACCCGCCAAGTATATATGCAACCTATAGGGTAGACTTAGATTGTTTTGTTATTAGTTTTGATGTTATATTTGTTCATAAATGTGTGTTCGTTGTGTTTTTAGACATAATCTCTATTTACTTATAGCATTTGTTTTCTCTTTTTTGGATATATCATGCTTTATGCATTTAGTTTTATGTTCTTGTTGATATAATGTTCATTATGTTTGTTTCTTTATCGAGCTTACATTTAAGGAAGTCCGTATGATTTCTCAAGTTTGTGATTAATAAAGTCAATATGACTTTTTGAGTTTTGATTATGAAAGTTGGTATGACTTTTCAAGTTTTTGATTAAGGAAGTTATATGACTTTTCAAGTATGTCATCTCAATGAGATTCCTCTTTGATTGCCTTGGGGTAAGATTATGTTAACCTCAAGAGATATTGGGATATTTTGGGACATATTTTGTCTTTGATCTTAAGGGAAATCGAGTTGTGGGATTCCAAGTTGAGCTAGTTAGGTTAATTAATGACCTCAAGGGAATCTCATCGAACTTCTAGGGTCATGGCACTACTTAAATTTATAGGATGCATCTATATAGAAGTAGCAAGACAATAAAAAATTTATTAAGCTTGCATACAATGCAAATCATTCGTCTCTCAGGGCATGTTGACATAAATAAAATCAATCTTCTTAGCAAACAAATCAAACAAATGGTTGGCCCTGTTAGGCATAATACAAAGATAAATTTACTACTAGCCCACACAGGCATAACTTTTGATTAAGACTACTTCTATGTCCTTGCTGATAGATTTTTTGGAGATTGGGTATGTTTTATGTGCATGGCATACTTCTTCCTTCCAAGTGTTGTAGCTTGTATGCTCTTGCATTTAGTATCTCGATCACCTTGTACAAGCTTTCCCACTTGGGGTCTAGCTTTCCAAATGGGCGAGTAATGTTAGCTTCCTCATTGTTTGATCTCCAACTTGGGGAATCTTCGGCATACCTTGCTAGTGAGCACCACCCTTGCCATCGTTGTTCTATATGTCTTCACTTGGGGAGTCATCCCTTCCTTTAAGAAAGCTATGGGGCTCTCCTTACTAACTAGTTCAAAGTTGGTCCCTTGTCGTTGGGCCTTCTTTCAATTTCCTATTAACACTTAAATCTTGCATCTATTCTTAGGGTATACATGGCCATCTGTTTGCCTTTGTCAAGAGCGGACTTGTCGTCTACTTGCCATTCTTAGGTCTACACAAGGCGTTGGCTTCTCAAGCTCTAGACTGATCGTCTGCCATCTCAGTGTCGATGTAGGTTCAAACTAATAGTGCCAAAATGATGTGGCCGAACATTAGATCTCCTTGATTCTTTGTGAGGTATCTCTTCATGATTTTCTTACTCGCCAAGAAGTGAGTACGTGATGGAATCCTACCTGCGATACGAACAAATTGTTAGGGGTTCCCAGAGTTGCCCTAGGATACCCCTCTGATACTCAAGTTAATCATAGAACTAGAGAGAGTGAATGCATTATATAAATGATGTACCTCAAAATAGTAGAGAATGAGGTCATTTATAGATGAAGGTTGGAATATGGAATTTCGTATGGATGGCGCATAGATTATTTGGGTTTCATGAGCGTGTGGGCTTGAACCATCCTTCTTGACCATGGACTTAGTGTGTGGGCCACTATTGAATTGTGGCCATTAGTATGCATATTGTTCATTAAATAATTATCTATTATCATTCCATATATACTTTTTATTACACAATCTGTCTATTTTTGGAAATTCTTGTTAATTCAGATATTTTTATACATAATAGTACATACAAGACCTTATACAAACAAAGTCAAGTGTGGTTTTTGGGACATGGTTTCTTGGGTGGAATGTTGACATTTCATAATTATATAAATCTCCAGTACCCTATTTCAGTATTATATATTTTCACATTTTTTTTTATTTTGATAAGAAATCATGACAATTAATTAACTTGAATAAATTCATAGATTAATGCTTTCCGAATGACACAGAGATGAAAATAGTGAGAATAGATAGGCGATATACAGAGTTTCTCATTCGTTTAACGCCCCTTCCAATTACTAAATCCTGGGGTTGTCACCCAAACCAAACTTCACATACAGAAGCCAAATAAAAATATGATAGACAAGAAAGTGAACTTGTTCATAAGTAGTACATTTTATTGCTTAAAAAAAATAAATTCCACCAAGAATAAAACAACATTGATTCTTCCCTTGATGAATATATGAGAAAATTGTGATTTTTACTCGATACATTTGGCTATCATATTTAAATTGCAGAAGATGCATAAAGCCTTAGAGATTCATTTGGTGTGGTGCAAAAACTCAAGAGTCTTAGTAAAAATACTTTCTTACATTAGGTGTTTTATGCTTAATAGTATGACGTCACCTGTGGGATCCATCTTGTGATGACGCGATATCTTCACCATTTGGTGTGAAAACATCAAAATTATACTCCAAATAAGCAGGTTAAACTATGTCGGCGCAAATGGTGGCAAGACGTCCATGTGATGATGAATTTGAAGGAACTGAGCATCATGAACCAGTGGATTATCTGTTCTTCCAGGTGGAGATCCGGACCACTCACACGTTGCAGATGAGCATCTGCGGTCTCCACCTAACTCACCTACATCCATCCTCTGCAATGTACATGCATCAGTTATCAGTAGCACATGAGATGATACATATGCATAATTCCGCGTAGTTTTTGTGTCTGTTTTTCTCGGATTAAATATATAAAAATGACCTTGGGACCCAAGTTTTATGAAATTATAGCATGTATATAAAAGGCTACCTTCTCAGCAATTATGTTGAGAATCCCACTCGTTCCAACAGAATTTATTTGGCTGCAGATCTCAGTCGAAGCAAAAAACAATTACAAAACCTTCTCATTTACTGTTCAAATAAAGTGGAAAAATTAAAAAATCAAGCATTTGCATTTTCAAACAAGTTATAGAAGAAATTAACACTAATTTTCAAACTAGGGAGCCTCCCTGCCTGCCCCTTACTCAGTCAGTACTCTCTCTCTAAACACACGTACGAATTCTTATAGAACTAGCTAGCTTACGGGTGGTTGCTGCATAGGAGTGGACGATTGAGGAACTGTGCAGGTAAGGCGGATCCAAGACGACGAGGCTTGGGACACACAGGAGCATCGATGCCTTTCGAACCAACATTCTTAGTGTCTGAATTTGTATCAACGAGGTTGCTTTTTACAGACAAATGATGCATTAATTTAGAAAAGTACCCAAGAAAGATAAAACTAAGAAAAAATCTTACTTGTGCCTGTTCTTCTTTCTCTTCTTGTTTACATAGTTATATATAGTACATTTAGCCGGTGAGAAGGGAAATGAAAATTCCCCAGATAAGATCAAGACAGTGATTACAGATGCTGCTCAGGTGAAGCGCAACCAGCATTTGCATGGCTGAGATTGGTCAGAGGATTGCCCTTGACTAGTCAGTTCTCCTAATTTCCCTCTATTTCTCATCTTGCCTACATTTCATTTGGACCAAGAGATTTGAGAATTAAGTTATATTGTCATGTAATAGAATTTTTCTATGCACTTTTACATAATTTTAACATTAAAAACGAGAGTTTCATAAAAGTTATATATACATGTCTACAAGATCTGTATCACTCTTAAATTGTGTTAATACCTGTTAGATGTGCAACTAAAATTTTTTATTATAGGGATAACAAAATATTGTTTTTAGTTGTTTAAAAACCGCTGAAATTTTACAAAATATTGTTAAGACTAACATTTTATTCTAAGTTTGAAGAGAAAATTGCAAAGTTCGTCCTTTAAGCTTAGGTCCTTTAATTTGTTCTAATTTGATTTTACCTACATTAACTTTCAAAAATTAGCATATTTCATCTTTTTTTGCCAGAAAAATTAATTTTATCCGGGCTCTAATTTGGAGATTTCTCACTTTTGGAGGGAAAATAAGTCACGGGACACTTGCGTGTATTAATTTGGAAAAAGAAAAATGAAAGTCTCTGACCACCTAAACAAAATTGGTAGAATTTTCCTTGTCAAGTAGGTGGAAAATCATCCACATAGTTATTGAGTTCGCGTGATCTCGGGGTATGCGCGACAAAAAATTAATTTTTTAAAAATATTAAACTATAACAATTATAGTAATACATCGGATCCGATGCGATTTTTAACTATCTCGCAATTTTCAATAGCTGTAATAAAATAATAAAAGTATCTATTTATGTTAATCAAGACCTCATCAATTTTAATCTTGATTTATTTAATAAATTGACAAGCAAATTAATTAAATAAACCCTACGCATGCATCTAATACATACATAATCTAGATGATCATGAGTCATTCCTATGCGATCCATTTGAGCCAAAAATGGATCTAGATCAATCTAAGGTAATAGAATGGAAATAGAAATAAGTTTCTATTACATGAATATATCACATAGATTCATGGGTCTTCTCTTGATTCGTTGTCTTGGTCCTTCTTTTTGTCCACCAAAAAGAAAAAAGAAAAACCTCACCATATTCTACTCTCATTCAAAATATAAAGTACATACAAGGAAAGAATAAAAGACTCGCAGGTCCCATTTCAAAAACTCAAAGATAAATAAATTCAATCATATTGGTCAAAATGGCTCTATGATCATCCCACACATACTAATAAATACATCACATGAATTTACTAAAGCATGTAAATTTACCATCCTTTTAAATTGTAATTTCATGACTTGGGATAAAATCTTAAGTTTTCAAGAAAAACCTCTTTTTTTTAAAATTTTAAAATTATGCATTTTAATTATAAAATAAAAAAATCATATTTTGCAATTCAACACGACAGTGTGCACACTGGTACTCGACGAGTATGCGCTGGCACCTGACCGTGCTGGGCGCCAGCTAGCATCTGACAAGTGCCCAACGAGCACCCGCTGCTACTAGTATGGGCACCTGACACCGTGCTATGTATGATTTCTCTTTCTGATCTAATCAAATTCAATCATACATATTCTGTTTAACAATTAAATAAATTAAAAAATAATTTTATCCCAATCAGAAAAATAACAAATCAATCAGAATTTAACAATTAAATTCACAGGCATAAATCTAATTCAATTGGAATTTTTCAAATTATGGCCCTGATATTGTTGTTGAGTTCACGTAATCCTAGGGTATGCACAGCAAAAAATTAAAAATTTTAAAAATATTAAACTATAACAATTATAGTAATACCCTACATTCGATGTGATTTTTAAAAATCTTGTAATTTTCATTAGTTGTAATAAAATAATAAAAGTATCGATTTATACATTTCTTTTCACTTCGGTTGTCGTAGGGTATGAAACAATCAATTGTTTGCCCCTTTTCTGAATTTGGTTCACAGGGATCTAAATGTCTCCTCTCTAAAGTAGTCCACACTTTGAGCAACAACACAAGATCAGAATTCCGCTAGCAATTCTGATTTCTTTTGTTATCTAGTTGATGGAGTGTGTATGAAAATATTAATTCCTATTACCAACATGTAATAAAAGAAATAATACTTAAAGATGGAATTTTTAGAGAAAAAGGACGGATAAGAAAATAATTTTATTCTCTTAATTTCTATATGGCCAAAAATTATAGGGATGTTTCTACATCTTACAATTTTCAGTCATAGGTATATATAGGGGGCTAAAAATTTCAAGAGTTCTACTCTCGGTATTTTGTGTCTCCTTTTGATTTTTTGGAAGATATTTTGGTTCATCCAAAATTCTTCCAATTTTATCTCTTTCATATCCTTTTTCAATCACTTTCGTGGGCTTTTCTTGATAGGCCTTTTTGAATTGGGCTTGGACTTTAAAATAAATCCCACAATTAATCCAATTAATTATCTTACGTAAATTAATTAATTCCATCTAGTCTATCTAATCATTAGACCCAATTAAATAATCCAATTAGATTCAATTATTTAATTAAGTAAATTAATTTAATAATTAAATTAATTTATGACTACACAATTAATTTGATCCAATCAAATAATTGTTTCACTCCAATTGGGCTCCTTAATCTTATTAGGTCCAATTAAATAATTTAATTATTTAATTCAATAATTAACTCAACTCCTTGAATTAATTTAAGCCTCAATTAATTAATCTCTATTAAATAAATGGATCCAACCCTTTGGATCAATTCTTAAATTAGAAATATTCCATCTCAAAATGTGTGTGGCCCTTTGGGTTCACAACTAAATTAGCAATGCGTTTGCAGCATTTGCAACTTATGAATAATAATAATTATTTTAATTAATTAATCAAATTAATTAGTTTGCTTGAAATTAACTTCTTAATTTTAAAAGACTCACAAGTCATGGGAAACACCTAGCAAGTGTATCATAACCCCCTAGACTTAGGTAAAATAGCGAGTGAACCTATTTAAATTACTAGTATCATACACATAAGGTCTTTCCATCAACTAATCTTCCAATTGAGTTTAGGGCATGGATCAATAGTCAAAACCCTAATTGCTCAATAGCTATGATTCCATTTCAAGTTTTAATGACTCATGACGAATCGTTAGAAACCCCCATCTAATATTCATCCTATCTTGGCCAAGGACTTCTAAGTCATGAACTATGAAACATAGGAGATTAACTTGTTCTACCAAACAAGTAACGGATCCTTTGTTGACCACTTATTAACCTTCATACATATCAATGCAACATCCAATGTATCCCCTTTGTGATTATCAGGCAATCAGAGTATACATCAAAATGAAACACGACATGTATAAGGCTACCATGGTATCTCAAGTCAAAAGACTAATCGTGTACTATCGTAACATAGAATTTCTTATCTCGACAAACAAGTTTCCAGTTAAGAAATTCTAGTGGGTCACTTTAGTGTACTTGTTCCCTAACAAGCACCTGCATATATGCACTAGTGTCACTATACCAATATTCATGGAGCGAGACATCCTCCTCATGCGAGCATGCATCGTATGCGCGAGTCTATTGGACTATTTGATGTCCCATCTCAAAAATCCCTTGACTCAGAAAAAATTTAAGACCAAAGTCATAGAAGCATATTCCATGATAACCATCAAATACGTGATTATACTTCGTAGCTAAGTTTGGTTTAGGGATTTTATCTAATTACAAGAAATAATTAAAGATAAAGAAATTTGTCTTTTATTAATATGATTCAAAAAAGATTATTTTTTACAAATACAAGAGTATAAAAGATGCTCAATCTAATTGGTACGTCGGGCACTGCTCTAACAATGACATCGTACATGGACGAAAGGAAAATTAATGCAACATATATTTCACTTAGTCAATTTAAAAAAAATAAAAAAAAAATTAATTAATAGAAATAACTATTTTTTCCATATTCGTAAAGAAAATTAATCATAGGAATCAAAAAAATTAAAGATTATGAAATAAGTAATATTTTTAAAATTGTTTACTACACATAAAAAAAATTATGAAATTATTTATGGTATTTTTATATACTTTAATAATCTATATTTTCAACTATAATTTATAATAGAAATAAATTCTGATGAATCTACATTATCTCTTAAATCTTTTTAGAGTTATTTTAGTAAATAACATATATAGATATAAGTTTTTGATCTAATGACATAAAAAAGTTTTTTTATTTCAATAAAGTATTTTTAATTTTTTAATACTTTTTAACTTCTTCTTCTTTACCACTCAAATCCACACCCCAAACTACCACAACCGCCACTTGCCTACCACCACCACCACCACTACCTCCTCCTCCCGCCCTTTTTTATAAAAATTCACACCCCAAACCACCATACTTAAATTTACACCCAAACTGCCACCACCCACTAGCCTTCTTTTTTTTCTTCTTCTTCTTAACCTAAATCCACACCCCAAACCATGACCCACCTCTGCCACCCTAGTCCAGCCACCCACCCAAATTCACACCCAAACGACCACCTACCTCTCGTCCTCCTCATCCTCTCTTCTTCTATTTTATGTAAATTTTGTAAATTTTGTAAATTTTTATGAAAACTAAAAAATAGAAAACTAGTTTTTGTAAATTTTAAAAGAGGAGGATAATAAAAAGATATACTATGAAAATTAATTTTTGCAATTTTTTCTTATGTTTTTGAAAGTCAAGAAATTGTTTAAATAAAGAAGAAGAAAAGAAAAGGATATATTATGAAAACTATTTTCGATAATTTTTTTTATATACCTTTAATAATTAAGAAATTAATTAAATATATTAAGTAATCTATTTTTATTTTGTTTATTATTGAAATTAAATATATTTTCTAATCTTTAAATATGATTTTATACTAACATCTTTATTTCTTTAGTTTCTATAATTTTTAATTTATTTTTATTTTTGAAAATAAAGAAATTTTTAAAAAATAATATATAATTTATTTTATATTTTTCTTATTGTTACTTTATACATTTTGTATAAAGTTTGATTAACATCTTTTTTTCTTTATTTTTTGTATACTTATACAATTATTTAATATTTTTGAAAATTAAGAAATTTTACTAATATCTCTTTAGTTTTTTGCCCATTTTTTGTCTACTTGGCAAGGCAAATTCCACCATTTTTGTTTATCTTCTCCCTATTTGTTCATATAATTGCCACATCATGTAATTTTTCCTCCAAATCCTATAAACCTCCAAACTGGAGTCCATGTCATCAATTTGTGAAGGTCTTTTGTGCAATGTTAGCAATCATTGATCAAATTTGATTTTTTCGGTAGAAAAATAACTAAATGTGTCGATTTTTTAAAGTTGATGTATGTAAAATCAAAATAGTACAAATTAAAAGGCCAAATATATACCTAGGCAACTTACTAAATGAATTTTGCAGTTTTCCTAATTTGAAACCATCCAAACAAGATTTAGAATTATTCAACTTGAAAAGCAAGATATTTATTAAGAATAAACAGTTGAAGGATATTTGTTGAAGTGGAACATTATTGTTTAAAGATGATATAAACTAGAGTATATTTATATATGTTATGTATATTTATGGGTCAAATAAAAAAAATGAGTATTATTAATTGAGCTTAGAAGGCGTATGAGAAACAAAGTATGTGTCTAATATAAGTATTGTAAGAAATATTAAATATAGGTTAATACCATTAGAGGAAGCATTTGGATTGTAGATCAAAACCCCTTCTGTATGATTAGGTTTAGATGAAGTTGAGCCTTCAAAGATATAAAAAATGTTAGTGATTCAACTATGGCTAATGTAATGCTCAATTATCTTCTACATAATCAATAATAAACATCTTGCATGAGTATGCATCTAATCAATACGCATTATCGGATTATGGCATATAAATAGCATGATTGCACGAACATGAATAATTATTACTATATGCTCCAATTAGGCTTTAACATGCATTAGTAAATGAAATATGAGATCAAACTTTTGTTTTCTTATTAACATATTACTTAAGTGACTTTTTGCAGTGAAAAGCTCGATATCTTGATTAAGGAAGATTGATATGTTGAATGGTCATGAAATGAATTATTTGTATTGCTTCATACTTGTTACATTCTAAAATGATTATTTGCCTAAATATTTGCTTGAAATATGTTACATTTGGCTAAGAACTAAAAGTATGCAAAATGGTGCAATTTGATTAGTATGTCGACTAGGTTACATGAAATCATTCTAAACTACATTACACTTGATGATAACACCAAAGCATCATTTTTTTTGTCATCTCCTTAGCCCATAAACATGGCTCTTTGCATGAGAGTACACCAAGCATGACTCAACCTATCATAACCCTCCACTTATCTCTCTTTGAAATATCAAGAAAATTATTTTCATCCATATTTTCTTGTGGAAGCTCCTCAAAAATGACCAGCCCTTTTTCTCCTAAGTTTTTCCCAAATTTCTACACTCTCTTACTCATAAAAATTGAATTCAATCTATAGGAATCTATAGAACACAAACTATAATAAGTTTCCACCCTTTTAAGCTTGAAAACCATTAATTGTGAGGGTTAATTCCAATTTAATCAAGGAATATTCCTTTTCAATGTTTCTTATGATGAATTTGTAGTATTTTGGATGGTTACATATTTTAGTATGTTTTTGTATGAATGAAAACTCAAGTGGGATAGACTTGAAGCCAAAACCAAGCTAGTTAAACTAGTTTCTTGCAAAATTAATAATCTTGTGAAATATGCTTAATTTACTTGTTTCTATTAATCTTGTAATGCTTATATTATGTTTGGAAATGTCTACAAATGATTGTCAACAATGGCAATTAGTTTGCTTAATTGAAGGTTAGAATCAATTTAAGTTAAAACTGAGTTTACGTCATTTGAATTCGGATTGTGTTCATATTTTGTGGGTTGCCCTAATAATTATGTATGAATTATTAGTTATTTAATGGATACCCTAATATTTAATGTCTTGAATTAGTAGTAAAATATGGAGTACACATTATTTTTTAGGTTATGTAATTGATATGGAATTGTTTACAAAAGATTAAAAAAATTTATATGATTTTAACTAGAATAGATTATATGATTTATAAAAAGGATATTAAAAGGTACATGATTTGATTATGTTAGGCCTTTAACACATCCTATCTTCCAAAGAGATTGACCTTTTCACTTAGCGCAAAGTGGACTTGAGGTAAGTTGAAACTTTCATTTGTTGTATCACAAGAATCATATAATGTTATTCATGTTTTAATGTGATTATCATTATTAGTCAAATGATGTAATATTTGATGCATTCATTGTTCATGAAACAAGACACTACTAAGAATCTAATGAGATTTTTGAAAAGGAAGTATGGTACTTGATTAATGGTCGGGTAGGCAAGGGATACGGGAGGACCGACGAATCCAACAAATGGTGGTAAATACTTGAGGTTAAAAAATCGGTATAGAAAAGCCATAAAACTGAGATAAAATACGGCTAATACCTGAGGTTGAGAAACTAAGTATGAAAACTCCGTATTATTTCTCTTATTGGTCAATCATTAAGAACAGGTTCTGAAAACCATGGTCTATCACTGTTAGTTATGTATCGCACTTCAAGGGCCCTAAATAATGATTTGTGAATGAAATTATTAAATTGAATAATGCACTTAATCATTTATGTGATTTGCATGTACGTTATTTGTTCTTATGCCATGCTTTGAGATGTTTTGTAGCTTATTTTGAAAATTCTATTTTTGTAGTGCCCAATTCTCTCCTACATAACCAATAATAAGCATCTTGCATAAATATGCATCTAATCAATGTGCATTATCGAATTATGGCATACAAATAGCATGATTGCACGAACATGAATAATTGTTATTATATGCTCTAGTTATGCTTTAACATGCATTAGTACATGAAATATGAGATCAAACTTTCTTTCTTGATTTAACATATTCCTTAAGTGCCTTCTTGCAGTGAAAGGCTCGATATCTCGATTAAGGAATATTGATGTGGTGAATGGCCATGAAATGAATAATTTGTATGCTCCATACTTGTTGCATTCTAAAGTGATTATTGCCTAAATATTTGCTTCAAATATGTTACATTTGGCTAAGAACTAAAAGTATACAAAATGGTGCAATTTGATTGGTTGGTTGACTAGGTTGCATGAAACCATTCTAAACCGTATTGCACTTGATTATAACACCAAAGCATCAATTTTGTCATCTCCCTAGCCCATAAACGTGGCTCTTTACATCAGAAGACACCAAGCATTAGTCAACCAATCATCACTCTCCTCTTATCTCTCTTTGAAATGTCAAACAAGTCATTTTTAGCCATGTTTTCTTGTGAAAGCTCCTCAAAACTGACCAGCCCTTCTTCTATAAGTTTCTCCCAAATTTCTACACTCTCATACTCATAAAAATTGAATTCAATCCATAGGAATCCATAAAAACACAAACTAGAACAAGTTTCTACACTTTTTAAGCTTGAAAAACAATTGATTTTGGAGTTTAATTCCAATCTAATCAAGGTATATTCTTTTTCAATGTTTCTTATGATGAATTTATGGTTTCTTATATGGTTACATGTTTTATTATATTTTTGTATGATTGAAAACTTAAGTGGTTATATTTGAAGTCAAAACCAAACTAGTTAAGTCAGTTTCTAGCAAAATTGATAGTCTTGTGAAATATGCTTAATTCACTTATTTCTATCAATCTTGTAATGCTTATATTATGTTTGAAAGTTCCTATGAATGATTGAGAGCAATAGCAATTAGTTTGCTTAATTGATGGTTAGAACTAATTCAAGTTAGAATCGAGTTTACTCATGTTAATTTGGATTGTGTGCATGTTTTGGGGGCTGCCCTAATAATTATATTTGAATTATTAGTTATTAATGGCTACCTTAGAGTTTAATTTCTTGAATTAGTAATAAAATATGGAGTATGTATTATTTTTGAAGTAATGTAATCGGTATGGAATTGTTTACAAAAGAAATTAAAAAATGTATATGATTTTAATTAGAATATATTATGTGATTTATTAAAACGATATTGAAAGGTACATGATTTGATTATGTTAGGCCTTTAGCATATCCTATCTTCTAAAGAGATTAACCTTTTAACTTAGCACAAAGTGGACTTGAGGTAAGTTGAAGCTGTCATTTGTTGTATCACAAGAATCATATAATGTTGTTCATATTTTAATGTGATTTTTATTATTTGTCAAATGATGTAATGTTTGATGCATTTATGGTTGATGAAGCATGACGTTATTAAGAATATAATGATGTTTTTGAAAAAAAAGTATGGTACTTAATTGATGGTCGGGTAGACAAGGGACGTGGGAGAGACCGGCGGACCTAACAAATGGTGGCAAATACTTGAGGTTGAAAAACCGATATATGAAAGCCACAATAAATGAGATAGAATATGGCTAATACCTGAGGTTGAAAGACCAAGTATGGAAACTACGTATTAGTTCTCTTATTGGCCAATCATTATGAATAGGTTCCGAAAACCATGGTCTATCATTATTAGTTAGGTACCATACTTTAAGGGCCCTAAAGAATGATTTATGAAAGAAAATTATTAAATTGAATAATACATTTAATCATTTATGTGATTTGCATGTACGCTATTTGTTATTGCATCAATTTCACCTTACTGAGCCTTTAGCTCATTAGATTCATGTGATGTAGGTGGAAATGTACAAGTTTAGAGTTTGACTGAGTCTTTAGAGCGGCCGAACAGAGATTTATTCATAAGCCATGCTTCGAGTTGTTTTGTAGTTTATTTTGAAAACTCTATTTTGTTATTTATAAGCCACTCTGTTATGGTTTTATAAACAGATGTACTTAATTTTGATCTATGTTTATGATGTGTCTACAACAAAATGAAACAACAAATGAATTCAAGTTCTTTCTCTTATAGTCAATAAGAGGAACTTTTATTATAACCATAACTCTAGTATTGATGAAAAGTTAACATTTTTTACTTAATTGTATTAGCTTATTTAGGTTCTCCAGTTAGGTTAAGGGGTGTTACAATTTTATTTTTAAATAAGCCGCTCTGTTATGGTTTTGTAAATAGATGTACTCAGTTTTGGTTTATGTATATGGTGTGTTTAAATGAAATGAAAAAACAAATGAATACAAGTTCTTTCTCTTATAGCTAAAAAGGGGAACTTTTATTAAAACTCTAACTCTAGTATTGATGAAAAGTTAACATTTCTTGATTTAACTGTATCAACTTGTTTGGGCTCTATAGTTAGGTTAAGGGGTGTTACAGTTTGTGGTATGAGAGCAGAGGTTTAGTCGTTTCTGAAGACAGAAGAAGGCATATGAACACATCCTGGTCGGGAAACTCAACTAACTATTTGTTTATTTGCTTTTATGCTTACTTGATTAGATTTCATTTTATGTTATTGTCATGATTATGCATTTATTGTTGGTTAATGAATGGAATGCGATTGGATAATGCATATCAAGTCATGGTACCAAAAAGGAAGACAATAGATGATCGTGAGGGTAATCATAGTTTGATGAATAATTTGACTAATCTCATTAAACAATGGATTAGAATGCATGGTGAACACATACAACAATTGCTAGATGTGCAACAAAGAAGCCAAGAACAGAATCAGCGACTTCCTCCACCACAAGCTTGACAAGATACTTCCCAAGTTGTGTATGAGAAATTTAGAAAGATGAAACCTATTGATTTTAATGGTGGGTCTAATCCCATGATTGCAGAGGAATTGGTGAAATCTTTGGACACTATCTTTGACTACATGTGAATTGATGATGCTGAGAAGGTACTCAATGCAATTTTCTTGTCGAAGAAGGATACTAGAACTTGGTGGGAAAGAGACAAGCTTGCAGTAAATATAGAAGAGCTAACTCGGGAGAGGTTTAAAATGATTTTTTATGATAAGTATTTCACCAAAGATGCTAGGTCGCTCAAAGTAAAAGAATTCTTGGAGTTAAAACAAGGAGGGAGGTTTGTATGTGATTATGTGAGAAAAATTGAAGAGGGTTGCAAGTATGTGCCATACATCGCTAGAGATAACAATGAGAAGATGGATCATTTCCTATGGGACCTTAATCCATAAATTAGAAGAAATGTGAGAATGTCCTCAGCAACAAAGTTTAGGGAAGTGGTGGATAAGGTTTTGATGGCTAACTTAGATGAGAAAGAGATTGAGAGATTCCATCAGTAAAAGAAGTAAGTATTCACTCCTAAAAATCTGAACCAGTGGAAGAAAGGAGAGCAAAAATTAAACCAAGGGAATGAAAAGCATCCTAGAGTTGGGCAGACTTCTATTGTAGTATAAAGGCGTAAATGTGCTAAGTGTGGGAAGAATCATTTTGGGGAATGATTTAGTGGTACTAATCGCTGTTTTAAGTGTAAAAAGCCTGACATATAGTAAAGGATTGCTCAATAGTGTAGAGGAGAGTTAAAGGAAGAGTATATGCATTGACACAAGAACAAGTTGATGTAGATGCTTTCGTAGTCACAAGTACTATTTTAATTTCTGGATACCTACAATTACATTGATAGATTCAGGATCTACGCATTCATTTGCATCCTGTGCATTTGTGAGAAAATTGGACATTACACCAGATTTATTGAAAGTAAGTTATAGTGTGACAGTTCCATCCGGAAAAGAAATGGATTCCAACCAAATGTTAAGGGCTTGTTCTATTCAAATTAGTGATAGGACTCTCTATACAGATCTCGTTAATTTACCAATGACAAATTTTGAGATTATTCTGTGTATGGATTAGCTTACCAAATATCATGCAATAATTGATTGTAATAAGAAGATTGTGACTTTTCAGCCACTTGGGAAAGAAAAATTTGTATTTAGTGGTACCTCATTCTCACTATCCTTACCAAATATAATTATTTTGAAAGCTCAAAAGATGTTGAATAAATATTGTGTTGGATATTTGGCAAGTGTTCTGGACACTTCGGTCGAAGCACAATTGAAGCCAGAAAATGTAGATGTGGCTCAAGAATTTCTTGAGGTATTTCCAGATAATTTACCGGGACTACCACCAGATCAAGAGATTGAATTTGTGATTGATGTTGTGCTAGGGACTACCCTTATTTCTAAAGCACCATATCGAATAGACCCAACATAATTGGAAGTGTTGAAAGTTCAATTGCAAATATTGCTTGATAAAGGTTATTCACCCTAGTTATTCTCCTTGGGGAGCACCTGCGTTGTTTGTGAAAAGAAGGATGATACATTCCGATTGTGCATTGATTATAGAGAGTTGAATAAAGTAACAATGAAGAATAAGTATCCACTTCCAAGAATAGATAATTTGTTTGATCAATTGTAGGGAGCATTAGTATTTTCTAAGATTGATTTGCGTTCTGGGTATCATCAATTGAAGATCAAGGAAGAAGACATATAAAAGACTGCATCCTGAATTTCTAGTGATACCTTTAAGTTTAACCAATGCCCCTGTAGCTTTTATGAATCAAATGAATAAGGTGTTCAAGCAATATCTTGATAAATTTGTGATTGTGTTCACTGATGACATCCTAATTTATTTACAGGATAAAGAAGAGCACAAGGAACATTTGAAGATTGTGTTGCAAGTTCTTAAGAAAAAATAGTTGTATGCTAAATTTAAGAAGTGCGAATTTTGGCTTGAGCAAGTGGTATTCCTAGGTCATGTAGTATCCAAGAATGGTATTTTTGTTGATGTGGGTAAGGTAGAAGCTGTTATTAAGTGGCCAACACCAACAAATATATCAGAAGTAAGGAGTTTCTTGGGATTAGCAGGGTACTATCGATGATTTGTTTAGGGGTTTTCAAAGATAGAAACTCCATTGACAATGTTGACAAGAAAGATTGTGAAGTTCTTGTGGACCGATGCTTGTGAAAGAAGTTTTCAGGATTTGAAACATAAATTGACTATAGCTCCTGTTCTTACCATTCCAACACGAACTAGTGGATTCGTAGTGTATAGCGACGTTTTAAAAAATGGTTTGGGTGCTGTTTTGATGCAAAATGGGAAGGTTATTACCTATGCTTCAAGGCTATTGAAGGAATATGAAAAGAATTATCTAACCCATGATTTGGAACTTGTTGTTGTGGTTTTTGATTTGAAAAATTAGAGACATTAGTTCTATAGCCTATTTTGAAAACTATATTTTTTTTTAAAATAAGCCGCTCTATTATAGTTTTGTAAATAGATGTACTCAATTTTGGTTTATGTGTATGGTGTGTTTAAATAAAATGAATCAACAAATGAATTCAAGTTATTTCTCTTATAGCCAAAAATGAGATCTTTTATTAAAACCATAACTTTAGTATTGATAAAAAGTTAACATTTCTTGATTTAACTGTGTCAATTTATTTGGATTCTGTAGTTAGGTTAAGGGGTATTACAGCTAAGGTTCGAACATTAGTAAGTTTCCTTGAACTTGCCTCATATCTATTGCATTTAATTTCTAGCATTGATATCAGAGTTTTGAACTTTTAGAATGTCCATAAAGTCAAGCTCATAAGTTTAAGATATTGGAGTGTTATATATGTGTACATGAGCAATCACCTCTGATGTGGAGTTGCATGCAGAGATGAGATATTTATGATTTTATTGTGTGTAAAATCATAAAGAATATGTTGTCTTGATGAATGATCAAGATGAGATTACTCTTATGAATTTGAGTAATCGAAATGGATTCCCACTATCTATTAAACTTGTCTTATGGCCAGATGTGAGTTTTCTTGATATTTGTGATTTGTTGAGAACAAAATAGAAGAAAACTTAGGTTAAGTGTCAGGGTACACTTGGACTATGATGCATTATTCTTGAAAATATGACATATACACTTCCAAGATGGAAGGAAGCACCATAGCATGTGTTTCATACTATGTGTGCCTACGTGACCATTGGGTAATGAGTGAAAAGATCCCTACTTGTATAACCTCATTACATACCTTTATGACTTTCAACTATTTCTCAAAATTTTAATTTACTATTACTACTTTAACATGCTGCCAATAGCCATGGATGATTCAATAATGCGAGACATGTCTAGGAAAGTAACTATTTTTTGAAGTTTAGAGATCCTAGTAGGAAAGGAAGACTATCTATAGCTAACACATAATATGTATTTACTGGCTCGATAATTATGTCAAACTCAGATATTTATGACATAATTGTGAATACATAATATGGTATTGAGATCAAGTATGCTCTTATATTATATGAGGGATCAGAAATACTTTGATTAGAGTACCAAAGAAATCTAGGGTATAATGATGTATTTTGTCGTATTATTTGAGAAATTGAGCTATTATATATCCTTAATAGGTGTACGATATTAAGCTCTTGTGAGAATGCTCGTTGGTTACACAATCTATTTGCTTGTATAAAATTAGTAGTGTGCATTTATGATCATAATAAATGATGGTCCATCCCTCATGTGTGAATGGGATATGTAAAAAATATTAAAATGAGTTAACAGGTCACCCATGAGGGCTGACCCGTCCCAAATGGTTCAAAAGGTGATTTTTGGTGGGAGTGGTTTTTGGTAAACTGCCTATAACTAACGTGAAGAGTTAACTCCCTCCAGATTCTCTCTCCACTTAGACAACAGATAAGAAAAACTTTATGTGAAAATAAAGTAAGAAAACTAGAGAAAAAAGGGTTATTATGATCCAAGAGTGAAGATAAACACCATTAGAGGAAGTATTTGGATTATGGATCAAAACCCCTTCCGTATGTGATCAGGTTTGAATAAAAGGGAGCCTTCAAAGATGTCAGAAATTTTAGTGATTCAACCATGGAAAAGGTTTGAATTTTGGTAAGTTTTTTTAAACTTGTCTCATGTCTATTGTATTTAATTTCCATCAAGTATAAACGGATGGCATGATTATTTACTAACTAAGCCTAACCTCATCACACATCATGTAAAAAATTAAATTTTATTTCAAAACCCTAGCAATTGTTTTGATATATAATGTGTATAGGTATGGTAATGTGCTCAAGTAGAATCTTAAGCTTAAATTAGGCTTGAGTTCAAATTCAATATAATAAGCAATTGATATAATACGTAAAATATATTAAAAAATAACTTCAAATTTCACAAAGATCTAACTAACATCGTTCTTGATTGGAAGGGCATCTAAAAGAAGTAAAATTTTTAGAAAATACAAAAACAAAAATTAATCCTAATTACAAGTTGCTGATCTATATTGTTTTAATCCGTACTTGGTCACATTTTTACATTTGCACATCGAGATTTCCACTTTATATATTGTTCTTAAAACTTCTACAGTTGCCTATATATATTGTTCTTAAGACTTTTGTTTGTAACTTAATGAATATTTAAAAGTTTACAATTAATTAGGATTTATATAATTATTTTTACTTTGAAATTTCATTAGAACTCCCAATTAAAGTATTTTTATATTTTAGGAATAAAATGGGAAATCAACAAAAAAAAATGAGATTAAAAAGATTTATCTTCTTTAGTGCAAGTTTTAGAGAAACTGGCGTAACTTTTGATTTCGAAATAGTTTTAGGTTAATTCTTGAGGCTATAGATTGATAAGTCATTCATCTACAAGTTTAGGCAAACTTTAGATCTCATACTAAATGTGTAAGGATCAAAGAAGTTGGATTACAAGTGATTATACAAAACGGATCACCAAAAATGGATCAGAGTTAAGCCTAATCCTAACCTCTTTTACTAATTAGGTCATACCCTTTATACCAAAATTTATTTTGGATGAAATTTGAATGTGTTATACACAAGAGGTATTTTTCAATCTCTACATGTTGTTGTTGAGGTCAAATAATTATTGGCATGTAATTAGAGTTAAAATACTTCAAATATGTGATGTTTACGTGCATTCAAGATAATAAATTAAAGTAGTTGTGGGACTATCTTAGGTTCTAGTTTGTAAAGAATAGAGCGTGCTTTGCTTGATCTTGGTGCTAGTGTAAATCTTCTACCTTTCTCAGTGTATGAACAGTTAGATTTGGAAGAACTTAAAACAACTTCTTTTATTTTTCAACTAGCTGACCATTCGATTAAAGTTCCAAAGGGAGTAGTATAAGATGTGTTGGTACAAATTGATAAGTTTTACTTTCTAGTGAATTTCATTATTTTAGACACAGAGCCTATTACACATACACATACACAGATTCCTATCATTTTTTGTCGTCCTTTTCTTGTAACTTCAAATGCTTTGATTAATTGTATGAATGATATTTTGAAGTTATCTTTTGGAAATATGATTTTGGAAATAAATGGATTTAATATTTGTAAGAAACCTGCAGAAGATATCGAAGTACATGAAGTAGATTCAATCGAGAAACTTGTTCATGAATATTTTACTACAACTAATTCTTCAAATTCTTTGGAGACTTATTTTGAAAGTGAAAGTATTTGTAAAAAGGCACACTCTAATACCCTCTCTGAATTTTCACAGGTACAAAAAAAATATTTTTGGAAGTCAAAGTTTGAAGAACTTTCTTCATCAATGGTACAATCTATTCCATCAAATATTAAAGTGTGATACCCGAGCCTCTCACTATTCACCTGGCCAAATATAATTCATGCATTACATGCAACTTATATGCTAATTTGCATTAACATTTGCATGGCATATATAGCATTCTTAATCATTAAACTTAATTTTGAAGCTCTCGCACGGTATTGATTATGAAATCCCCTAATCTAAATGGTCAATTCTACATTGGGATAAGAAGAAAATTAGGTATCAATAAGATGAATATTACTAGGTTACACGTTATAATTTTTGGAAGTGTTAAAGGTATTAGTAGTAAGTTTATACGGTTTAATTTGATTTGATCAAGGTATTTCAAAAGTATATATTTGTAAATTAACATACTTGGTATATTAGATATGATATAATGTGATTTAAGTGTCATATTACAAGGTCCATATGTGCATATGATTTTAGAAACGCAAACTAGTCAATCATTTAAGAATCGGATGTCAATCAGTTTGGAAATCGAATGAACAAACATAGGAATTACCTAAGGGAATGAATGGTGACTAAGATAGGTTGAAAACAAATAAAAATAGGTGAGACATACAAGATTATGGCTTCAAGATAAGGGACAAAATCAGATTTTATCATTACATGCCACCTCAAGCTTATACCACCTCATGCTTAGACTTTTCAAGTTAGCACCTTAACCTATTCTTCAATCTTAAGCTAACAACCATGACTTGAACCTTCTTCTGCACTATTTTAGCTTCCAAAGACATAAAAATCTCTATAAATAGGTCCTAAGTGATTAAAGGAGGCAAAACAAGCAAAGGGGAGGAGAAATAAATCAGTTCAAGTAGAAAACTGTGCAAGGTGAGTTAACCTACGGGTTTATCATGACTTTTAGATTTCTTTTGAGGTTTATTGGTTTATTAAGCTTTGAATATTATTTATAAATGTGTTAGGATATTATTATACAGATGTTTGTGCAAAAATAAAGGGTTTTTGGTTGTAAATGCTTGATAGAAAATACTTGTGCCAGGAACTGTCACCTTGCTGTCTTCTTGTGTTTTAGGCATCAAAAGTGTATGGTATATTGAATAAAACCTGTACAGATCATTATATACATGTTCATATATGAGTTAAGAGTATTGAAATAAATTTTAATCGATTATAAATTGAAATAGGGCATGATATTGAAGAAACACTCAAAACTGCCTAAGTAAGAATGTTTGTTCTGGTATGTTGTGAAGGGGACTGAATTAGGGGACATAGATCCCTGCGTTTTGGAAAATTTATGGCATGATTATATTTTTCTACATATTAACTAAATGTGGTAAAAATTTGAGAGTGAATAAATACTCCTAAGGATGTCAAAGTGTCTATGAAACCTAATGTGGCAGCAAGGAAATTATAAGGTGAACATCTGTCCCGTTTTACTTGTTTCAACATATCTATGGTGTAATTGATTTTGGTTATTTAGGAACTTTTTATAATAATTATATCACATCAATTAGGTGATCTTAGCACACATTAATATGGGAAATTAAGGTACTTAAGATATTTCATAAAGTTGTAGATTCTAAGTTGCAATGTTTGATTGTTACCTAATTAATTTAAGATTCTAAGTTGCAACCTTAGGAGTAGTAAAATTGCCAATTAAGCATTGTGATTAATATAATATATTTTTATAGATTATTCCACATCTAAGGTTGGGGAGGAATACTAATGAACCTAGACACGAACCAGTGTAAGGTAAGCAAAGATTCATTTGAAACTACAATGCATAGACATAGTAAATATGTGATTTATATGTAATATCATAGATCATATGTGCATAGCAGAGGACACACATTACTATCATTCATGTCCATTAAGCATACATACATGGGCATTGGCACGTGCATGCATCATATACGAGCATTGTGATAAATCTTGCATTGCACGGCATAATTCTGAGAAAGGAAAATATTTTACTGACCACTACTAGTGCACTGAAGCAGACATAGATTTGCATGGCTATATGTAAGGATTTATAGGTTTGTGTGCATGGATTTGAATGCTTATAAGTATGCATGGATTTGCATGCTTATATCATTATTAGCTATTGGACTATGGCAGTGTGCAGAGTTCTTTTCTAATGCATAGGATAGTAGCATTGGTCAGGGTCTAAGAAATAAATAATCTGTCACAACCTCCCAAAAATATATATATATATATATATATATATATATAAAACGACCTATGCAACTTAATTTATGCATGTATACGTGTGTATAACTTTTTTTTCTAACTAGTTAGTTTGACATATCACTGATAAAGTAAAATGCTTTAACATCCTATAACACTTTATATAGATAGATAGTTATTTGAACGATAAAAAGGTCTATGAAAATCATCACAAAAATCAGACTCATTTGCAATGGAGTTTTGAAAGTGATATATATGATAAGGTCACAAATATAATATAATAGACCATCAAATCAAAAGCATAGCCTACAAAATAGCCCCAATAGTTCGTCATCCATGTACATCGATCTTTGAAAGCCTGTAGGAGCTCCACAGCTAGCCCAGTAAACAAGAGGTCTCAAGTCTCAGCATGCTTACCTACAATGCATGAACTACATGAGCTAACGCTCAGTAAGTAAAATCATGCATGCTGAAGCGATAATCTAACATGTATGTAATGCATCTCTATAAAATCACACTAGGAATGCAAGCTCCTAAACCAAAATAGTTCATTCAAAATCATTTTCTATCACTAAGCCCTTGGCCTACCTACTATACACCGGATAGAGCTCTAAATAATATCAATAATCACATGACCATAAACAAATTGACTCAGTCTAGGGGCCATCTCCTGGGATCGCCAAAGGTCCACCCCATGTCTTCCCCTATGATCCTCCAGAAGTCTTCCCACCAGCGGAGTCAATAAGGGCATAGTAAGTCGTCCACACTCTCGTGACCACCAGAGGCACACCCCCTACAGCCCCTATGATCCTCTAAGAAGTAACACTCATGGTGTCCCAAAATATTATATAAGCATGTCTCGCATACCTCGGTGCACTAGTAGTGGCCAACCAAAATATTTTCTTTCTGAAAATAATGCCATACATGCAAAACCTCAATTGTGAGCACGTGTTATGCATGCATATGTAAATGCTGATAAATGGCATGATCAATGACACAACGGATCCCATGTCCCATCATCCAAGTAATGTATGCACTATAAGATATTTATAATACTCATAATACACTCATCAAGACACAAGGATCATATTTAATATAGATAAGGCAAGAAATATTATGTCCATATATTGTAGTTGCGAATGAATTTTCACTTACCTTTAATCGATCGTATCTTACTTCTTAGTTTCTTAGGTGTTACTCCCCAACCTTAGGTGTGAATAATCTGTAAAAATATAACATATCAATCACTATCCTCAATCAACAAGTTCATTATGCTTAATCCTATACAAGGACCTTGAATTTCAATTCAACTATGTAAGAATCAAACTTTACTACTTAAGGACTAAAACCTAGTACAATCTCCTAAGTACCTTGATTTTTCCATCTTAAATGTATGATAAAATCACCTAATTGATGTGTTATAACTCTTATAATAGTTCTCTAAATGCTAAACATCAATTTTACCATAGATATGTTGAAGCATGCCAAGTAGTCAAATGGAACAGATTTCCATCTTCTATTTTCCATGCTGTTAAATTAAGTTTCATAGCAATTTTAGCATCCTTAAGCGTATTTATTTACTCTAAAAATTTTACCACACTTAGATAATATATAAAAACATATAACCATGCCATACAATTGCCAAAACTCATGGATTTAGCTCCCCTAATTTAGTCTCCTTCATAGCACACCAAAATAAATTTTGCTACTTTAGCAGTTTGAGTATTTCTCCAATATCATGCTCTATTTCAATTTTTAACCGATTAAAATTCTTTCCAATACTTTTAACTAATATATGGACATGTAAATAGTAATAATTATAGGTTTTATTCAACATACCATACACTTTTGAAGCCTGAAACACAAGAAAATAGTAAAGTGACAGGTTTTGCCACAAGCATTTCCTATTAAGTGTTTGTCATCAAAAACCCTTTCTTTGTACACCAAAGTCTAACTAAAAACTTCCTAACACTTTTATAAGAGATATTGAAAGCTTAATAAACAATAAACCCATTCAGAATAATTTGAAAACCAAAGGCAAAACCGTAGATAAGTGTTACCTATGCAGATTTTGAGGTTAAACTTGATGGTAATCACTTCTCCTTTGCTTTTCTTACTTTTATTTAAACTTGGAATCAATTTGGAGCACTTGGAGACCTTAAGGTGTGTGTTTGGAAGCTGAAAATGGCTGAAATAAGGGTCTGGTCGTGGCTTAACGGTGAAGGGTTTGAGGTGTTAGCTTAAGCTTAATAAGAAAACATGAGGTGGCAAAGCTTGAGGTATCAAATGGTGGTTTAAATCTTATATTATACACAACTTATACAGCTCTAATCTGGTATTTTTCAACATTTATTTCTTTATTTGCAACAAATTTTAATTTTTGTACAATCGGATAACAAATTCTACCATAATTTCTTAATTGTTCATTCGATCTTTAAATCGATTGACATCCGATTCTTAAATAGATTATCTAGTTTTCACTTCTAAAATCATATGCACATATGGACCTTGAAATATGACACTTGAATCAAATTTTATCATGTTTAATATCCCAAGTATTATTAGTTTATGGATGTATACCTTTAAAACACCTTGATCTAGTTGAATCTAAACATATTCGCTTGCTAGTAATATTTTAATTACTTCTAAAATTATAACATATAACCTATGAATATCCAATAGATTGACCAATCTACTCTTTCTGTTATCTAAATATTAAATTTTTTAATTAGGATATAAGATCTCAACCACTAATATCATGTGATAGCATCAGAGGTCTAATAATTAAGAATTCTATCTAAGATGTCATGTAAATATTAATGAAAATTAGCATATAAGTAGCATGTAATGTATAAATCACATTGGCCAAGTGAGTAGTGTGAGGATTGGGTATTACATACTCATCTCCTTATTAAAATTTCATCCTCAAAATTTTACTTACCAAAAAAACTCTAGATATTTAATTATCATTTCATGCTTCATTTCCCAAATAGCTTCTTCTGTTGATTGACTTCTACTCAGTACTTTAACTAATGAGATATTCCGAGATTTAAATTTTAAGGAGAACAAGGCCAACAACAAGAAGGTCAAAGTAAGAGTCCATGGGTCGAATAAGGAAAAGCACCGATGCCAGAAGCTGTGTCAGAAATGTTATAATCGATATACTGAAGGCTGCTATATAGACACTAGGACGTGCTTTCGATGTGGAATACCGGGACATATTGCTAAATTTTACCTAGGTAAACAAAATCACACCAGCCAAAGGAATGTACCAGCCAAGGTGTTCACCATGACCAGGGCGGATGCAGAGCCAAATCCATCAGTAGGGATAGGTAAATTTTATATTTCTAGTGTTCCAACACTTGTGTTATTTGATTCTGGAGCCATGCATTCATTTTCATCTACTGAGTACGTGAAGAGGCTGGGTAGAATACCAGATGTAGCAGAAATCAGTTATAGTGTAACAGTCCCCTATGGAGATGCTAGACAAACCAATCCAATTTTGAGAGCTTGTGTTATACTTGTTGAAGATAGAGAATTACATGCTGATCTGATTGTACTGGATATGAATGATTACGATGTTATTTTGGGCATGGATTGGTTATCCAAGTATGGGGCTACTATCGACTGTAAGGAAAAGACAATGACATTTCAACTTTCTGGGAAAGAGTCTTTCACATTTTGCCAGCATTATGAAGAATTTTAGATTCCCTGTGATTTCAGCAGTAAAGGCACAATGATTACTCGATGATAGTTGCGAAGAGTACTTGGTGAGTGTCATGAACATTGAGGAACAACACCTACCAACTCTGAATGAAATACCAATGGTGCAGGAATATACTGAAGTATTCCCAGATGATCTTCCACGACTGCCACCAGATCATGAAATAGAGTTTGTTATTGACATACAACCAGGAATGTCTCCAATTTCTAAAACTCCCTACAGAATGGCTCCCTTGGAGTTGAAAGAATTGAAAGTACAATTGCAGGACTTGTTGGACAAGGGATTCATCAGATCGAGCTTTTCACCTTGGAGAGCACCGATTCTATTTGTACGTAAGAAGGATGGCACCATGAGACTGTGCATCGATTATCGAGAGTTGAACAGTGTCACTATTAAGAATAAATATCTATTACCCAGAATTGGTGATTTATTTGACTAGCTTCAGGGTGCTGTAATATTTTTAAAGACTGACTTACGCTCTGGGTACCATCAACTGAAAATAAAGGAAGAGGGTATCCCTAAGACGGCATTTACTACAAGATATGGGCACTATGAATTTTGGGTGATGCCGTTTGGATTGACTAACACTCCAGCAACATTTATGAATTTAAGGAGTTTCTGGATAAATTCGTTATTGTGTTCATTGATGACATTCTAGTTTACTCCAGAACTAAAGAAGAGCATGCCGCACATTTAACACAAGTACTAGAGGTCCTAAAAGTGAAGTAGTTATACGCCAAATTCAAGAAATGCGAATTCTAATCGGATTGCGTGGTATTCCTGGTACATGTTATATCATGAGCAAGAATATCAATAGATCCAAGTAAAGTTGAAGTTATCAACAACTCGATACAACCTACTAATCCTTCGGAGGTGCGCAGTTTTTTGGGTTTAGCTGGATATTACCAAAGATTTGTGGAGGGGTTCTCCAACATTGCTACGCCATTGACATAATTAACCAGAAAAAGGGTGATGTTTAGATGGATGGATATGTGTGAGCGAAGTTTCCAGGAGCTAAAAAAGAGGTTGACTTCAGCACTTATTCTCTCAATTCCATCAGGTACTGGAGGATTCATAATTTATAGCGACGTGTCAAAGAATGGATTAGGATGTATACTGATGCAGAATAGAAAAGTAATTGTGTATGCATCCAGGAAACTTAAAGAGTACGAAAAGAATTACCCCATGTATAACTTGGAACTTGTTGTTGTAGTATTTGCGCTTAACATATGGAGACAGTATATATATGGTGAATGGTGTGAGATCTATACTGATCACAAAAGTCTCAAATACTTCTTCACGCAGAAAGAGTTGAATATGCAGTAGCAGAGATGGCTGGAACTGGTAAAAGATTATGATTGTGTGATCAATTACCACCCCAGTAATGCAACATTGTAGCTGATGCGTTGAGCCGAAAATCTACACAAAGTACAATAGTTATGGCTTTAATTCAAAAATCGAAACTGAATGTGTTGCAGAAAATAAATATAGAGATTTTATAGACAAGAGTAATAGAGGCAAAGTTGGCAGCCCTGATGCTTCAGCCTACGCTAATTGATAGGATCAAACAGGGATAGTAAGATGACGAATATCTCATCAATATGAGAAAATATGTTGCTACAGAAAAGTCTCCTGAATTTAAAATGACTCAAAATAATATTTTACAATTTAGAGGGCAGTTTTGTGTGCCAAATATTGATAACATTCGGTAAGATATTTTAAAAGAGGCATATTCAACCCCTTATTCGGTACATCCAGGGGCTACCAAGATGTATAGAGACTTTAAAATGCATTATTGGTGGCCGGGTATGAAAAAGGACATCGCCCAGCATGTGGAACAATGTCTAACATGTCATCAGATAAAAGCCAAACATTAAAGACCCGCAGGGACTTTGCAACCTCTACTCATTCCAGAATGGAAATGGGAAAGGATCACCATGGATTTCGTAAGTAGTTTGCCAAAGACTACTAAGGGTCATGATACTATTTAGGTTATCGTTGATAGATTGACCAAGTCTGCTCATTTTCTTCCCATATGTTCTACCTATTTCATGGATCGCTATGCCCAATTATACGTTAAGGAGATTATCACACTTCATGGTATGCCATTGTCTATAGTTTCTAATAGAGATTCAAGATTTTTGTCTGCTTTTTGGAGGAGTTTACACAAAGCTTTGGGAACATAGTTATTATTCAGTACAACATATCATCCTCAGACGGATGGGCAATCTGAACGAACAATACAGACGTTGGAGGATATGCTCAGAGCCTGTGTATTAGACTTCCAAGGTCAGTGGAGTAAATTCCTACCTTTGGTAGATTTTTCGTACAACAACAACTATCAGACTAGCATTGGAATGGCTCCCTATGAAGCATTATATGGCAAAAAGGGTAGGTCTTCGATACACTGGGATGAAGTTGGTGGAAAGAAACTTTTGGGCCCAGATATGATTCCAGAGATGTAGAAGCTGTGTCATAAACTTGATAAATAATGCAAACTACCCAAAATCAGTTGAAAAGTTATGCAGATCGATGAAGAAGGGTGCTGGAGTTTGTGGTATGAGATGAGGTGTTTTTGAAAGTAGCGCCAATGAAGGGCATCGTGCGGTTTGAGAAGAAAGGGTATTTGAGTCCCAGATACATTGGCTCATTCTCTATGATTGAAAGAATTGGTGATGTTGATTACAGACTGGATCTGCTGGCATCTATGTCCCAAATACATAATATATTTCATGTGTCTATGCTGATGAAATATATTGCTAATCCCGCTGACATTCTGGTGAATGAACCAATGGAATTAAAGGCAGATTTGAGCTATGAAGAAAAGCCTATACAGATTTCATTACGAGAAGTGAAGCGGCTGAGAAATAACAGATTCCATTGGTTAAAGTGTTATAGAGAAACCAACTGGTAGAAGAGGCCACTTGGGAAAGGGAGGAGGATGAAATGAGAACTAAGTATCTTGAACTTTTTTGGTAAGTGAAATTTTGGGGATGAAATTTTTATAAGGATGGAAGAATGTGATACTCGATCCTCTTACTACTCACATGGCCAAATATGATTCATGCATTACATGTTAATTGCGTGCTATTTGCATTTATCTTGACATCATATAATTTATTTTATTTTATACGGCAATCCTAATCATTAAACTTAATTTTGAAGCTTTCGTACGGTATTTATTATCGAATCCCCTAACCTAAATGGTCAATTCTATATTGGGATAAGAAGAAAACTAGGTATCAATATGATGAATATTACTAGATTACACGTTATAATTTTTAGAAGTGTTAAAAGTGTCACTAGTAAGTTTATACGGTTTAATTTGATTTGATCAAGTGTGTGTGAAGAAGAATATTTACTATTTGTTTACAATTTATATTCTACATAAGTAGTTGAAATAAAATTATGATTTAGAAAATAAAGTATCTTAGTGCAAATTTTAGAATTTTATGATTTTATTTATTTAAATTGTGTATGTGAACAATAATATTTACTATTTATTTACAATGTATTTTCTATATAAGTAGTTGGAATAAAATTATGATATAGGAAATAAATTTATCTTAGTGTATGTAAATATCAGTAATTTTTTGATTATTTATTTATAATTATATTGTCTAATTTTATTTGCATAAAGTTATAATTTAGGGTTTTTAGATTTAATGTTTAGTGGTATTCAATATGAATTTAATTTATCATTATTTACTTAAATGGTGTGTGTGAATAAGAATATTTACTATTCGTTTACAATTTATATTCTACATAAGTAGTTGAAATAAAATTTCGATTTAGGAAATAAAATATCTTAGTGCATATTTTAGAATTTTATGATTTTATTTATTTAAATGGTGTATATGAAGAATATTTACTATTTATTTACAATGTATCTTCTATATTAATATTTGGTATGAGTGATTTATTGATTCGAATGGTTTATATGAACAAATATTTGTGATTTTAGTTAAAATTATAATAAAAATGAGTAATTTTTTGTTTGTTTATTTGTAATTATATTATCTAATTTTATTTGCATAAATTATGATTTAGGGTTTTGAGATTTAATTTTTAGTAATATTCAATATGAAATTTTGTGATTTTAATTATAATTATATTCAATTTAGTATTTTATTTATTTAAATGGGGTATGTGAACAAGAATATTTACTATTTATTTATAATGTATATTCTATATAAGTAGATGAAATACAATTATGATTTAGGAAATAAATTTATCTTAGTGTATGTGAATATGAGTAATTTTTTGTTTATTTATTTTTAATTTTATCATCTAATTTTATTTGCATAAAGTTATGATTTAGGGTTTTGAGATTTAACGTTTAGTGGTATTCAATATGAATTTATTTTTAATTATTATTTATTTAAATGGTGTGTGTAGAGAAGAATATTTACTATTTGTTTACAATTTATATTCTATATAAGTAGTTGAAATAAAATTATGATTTAGGAAATAAAGTATCTTAGTGCAAATTTTAGAATTTTATGATTTTATTTACTTAAATTGTGTATGTGAACAGGAATATTTACTATTTATTTACAATGTATTTTCTATATAAGTAGTTGGAATAAAATTATGATATAGGAAATAAATTTATCTTAGTGTATGTAAATATCAGTAATTTTTTGATTATTTATTTATAATTATATTTTCTAATTTTATTTGCATAAAGTTATGATTTAGGGTTTTTAGATTAAATGTTTAGTGGTATTCAATATGAATTTAATTTATCATTATTTTTCTCCCATGGTACATGAAATAGTTGGACAAACTGAATCTTTGTACTTAGGTGGAGTGAATTGTTGAATGATTGAATTAACACTTTTAGTTAAAATGCCTTCTTTAGTACATGATGTTTTCTTGAATGTACATAAATCTTTCAACAAGTTGGCATAAGAAGGAACTTGTTTGATTGCATCTAACAATGGAATATTAATCTTGACTTATTGAAAAAGTTCAAATATTTCAGAATTTTGAGTTCAATTTCTGAGTTGGTTGTAATCTTTGAGGAAAGGGTGTTGGAGGTAAATATTTTTCTTTTTCACCATTTTCACACTTCCCTACATCGAACTTACTTTCATTGTCAACACTATTTTCATTCTTCATTCATGAAGTTGGATTGGAAACTTTCCCCTTGGGTTGAATAGTCTTGTCATCAACTTTTCCACTTGGAAGAGTTGTGACCAAATTAGCCTCCTTGACTGAATTTTCACCTGAAGAAGAAATATAATACTGAGTGGAAAGATTAGCTTGAGATTGAGTAGGAAACTTACCTTTTTCTTGAGTGTGCAAAGAGGCAGTTGAAAGTGTATTTTTTATCTCACTGATAACTTGTGAAGTTTGATTATTGATGTTTGTTTGTTCATACATAAATGCTTGCAAAGTTTTCTTAAGGAATTTTATATGTGGAGCTAGATAAGAAAGAAAGTTTGGTGTTTTTTATGAATATAGCGGTTGGGCACGGTTATCATCTCGTCAACTAAAATTAAAATGATTTCTCCATTGTAGATTGTAAGTTTCGGCATATGGAGAATGGAAAGGTTTTTTGAATGTGTTAATGAAATTTGCTTGTACAGTAATGTTTAAACATTCATTAGTGGAGTGCCCTATAAGTTCACAATTGGTACAAACTTCTTCCTTTTGCACGAATTTAATTTCCTTTACTTTTATAAGTTGCATGGCTTCAACTTTTCTGGTTAAACTAGCAATCCTAACATTCAGATCATCTTCTTAACTAGGGTAATATTTTCCTTTATTACAATTAGCAAGATTAGATCTAATAGAACCTTTGAAATAATTAACATTATGCCATGATTGAGAATTTTTTGCCAAATGGTCTAGATATTTTAAGGTTTCATGAGGTTCTTTATCAAGAAACTCAACCTTACACATTATTTCAACAAATTGTTTTTGTTTCACGAGATAAACCTTCATAAAAGAAACTAATTAAGCACTATTTTTCAAAACCATGATGTGGGCATGAATCCAACATATCTTTAAATCTTTTCCAACATTGAAAGAAAGTTTCATTAGAATTTTGAGAGAAGTTTTGGATTTGTCTTTTCAAAATAATAATTTTATGAGTTGGAAAGAATATTTTTAAAAATTCAACTTGCATTTCTTGCCAAGTGGCTTACTCTAAGTTTATTAAATCTTCCTTCCCAACCTTAGATGGAAAATGACCTGTGATACCACCCATATCATGCACCATTTCCTATTAATAATTTTCAAAACACATAGTCTCATACTAAGACCTTAAGCACCAAGGTTAAGTAGATCAAAATGAAATGTGTGAAAAAGAATATTTACTATTTGTTTACAATTAATACTCTATATACTTAGTTGAAATAAAATTATGATTTAGGAAATAAAGTATCTTAGTGCATATTTTAGAATTTTATGATTTTATTTATTTAAATGGTGTATGTGAACAGGAATATTTACTATTTATTTACAATGTATATTCTATATAAGTAGTTGAAATAAAATTATGATTGAGTAAATAAATTTATCTTAGTGTATGTAAATATGAGTAATTTTTTGATTATTTATTTATAATTTTAATATCTAATTTTTATTTGAATAAAGTTATGATTTATGGTTTTGTGATTTAATGTTTAGTGGTATTCAATATAAATTTGTTTTTAAATATTAATTATTTAAATGGTGTGTGTGAAAAAGAATATTTACTATTTGTTTACAATTTATATTCTATATAAGTAGTTGAAATAAAATTATGATTTAGGAAATAAAGTATCTTAGTGCAAATTTTAGAATTTTATGATTTTATTTATTTAAATTGTGTATGTGAACAAGAATATTTACTATTTATTTACAATGTATATTCTATATGAGTAGTTCAAATAAAATAATGATTTAGGAAATAAATTTATCTTAGTGCATGAAAATATATGCCATTTTATGATTATTTATTTATAATTTTAGTATCTAAATTTTATTTGAATAAAGTTATGATTTAGGGTTTTGAGATTTAATGTTTAGTGCTATTCAATATGAACTTTTTTTTTAATTATTATTTATTTAAATGGTGTGTGTGAAAAAGAATATTTCCTATGCGTTTACAATTTATATTCTACATAAGTAGTTGAAATAAAATTATGATTTAGGAAATAAAGTATTTTAGTGCAAATTTTAGAATTTTATGATTTAATTACTTAAATTGCGTATGTGAACAAGAATATTTACTATTTATTTATAATGTATTTTCCATATAAGTAGTTCAAATAAAATTATGATATAGGAAATAAATTTATCTTAGTGTATGTAAATATCAGTAATTTTTTGATTATTTATTTATAATTATATTATCTAATTTTATTTGCATAAAGTTATGATTTAGGGTTTTTAGATTTAATGTTTAGTGGTATTCAATATGAATTTATTTTATTATTATTTACTTAAATGGTATGTGTGAAGAAGAATATTAACTATTTGTTTATAATTAAAATTCTATATAAGTAGTTGAAATAAAATTATGATTTAGGAAATAAAGTATCTTAGTGCATATTTTAGAATTTTATGATTTTATTTATTTAAATGGTGTGTGTGAACAATATTTACTATTTATTTACAATGTATCTTCTATATTAATATTTGGTATGAATTATTATTGATTCGAATGGTTTATGTGAACAAATATTTGTGATTTTAGTTAAAATTATATTAAAAATGAGTAATTTTTTATTTGTTTATTTGAAATTATATTATCTAATTTTATTTGCATAAATTATGATTTAGGGTTTTGTGATTTAATATTTAGTAATATGCAATATGAAATTTTGTGATTTTAATTATAATTATATTCAATTTAGTATTTTATTTATTTAAATGGTGTATGTGAACAAGAATATTTACTATTTATTTACAATGTATATTCTATATAAGTAGATGAAATAAAATTATAATTTAGGAAATAAGTTTATCTTAGTGTATGTAAATATGAGTAATTTTTTGTTTATTTACTTTTAATTTTATCATCTAATTTTATTTGCATAAAGTTATGATTTAGAGTTTTGAGATTTAACGTTTAGTGGTATTCAATATGAATTTGTTATTAATTATTATTTATTTAAATGGTGTGTGTGAAGAAGAATATTTACTATTTGTTTACAATTTATATTCTATATAAGTAGTTGAAATAAAATTATTAATTAGGAAATAAAGTATCTAAGTACAAATTTTAGAATTTTATGATTTTATTTATTTAAATTGTGTATGTGAACAAGAATATTTACTATTTATTTACAATGTATATTCTATATAAGTAGTTGAAATAAAACTATGATTGAGTAAATAAATTTATCTTAGTGTATGTAAATATGAGTAATTTTTTGATTATTTATTTATAATTTTAATATCTAATTTTTATTTGAATAAAGTTATGATTTATGGTTTTGAGATTTAATGTTTTGTGGTATTGAATTTGAATTGGTTTTTAATTATTAATTATTTAAATGGTGTGTGTGAAAAAGAATATTTACTATTTGTTTACAATTTATATTCTATATAAGTAGTTGAAATAAAATTATTATTTAGAAAATAAAGTATCTTAGTGCATATTTTAGAATTTATGAATTTTATTCATTTAAATGGTGTATGTGAAGAATATTTACTATTTATTTAGAATGTATCTTCTATATTAATATTTGGTATGAGTGATTTTATGATTCGAATGGTTGATGTGAACAAATATTTGTGATTTTAGTTAAAATTATACTAAAAATGAGTAATTTTTTGTTTGTTTATTTGAAATTATATTATCTAATTTTATTTGCATAAATTATGATTTAGGGTTTTGTGATTTTATATTTAGTAATATTCAATATGAAATTTTGTTATTTTAATTATAATTATATTCAATTTAGTATTTTATTTATTTAAAAGGTGTGTGTGAACAAGAATATTTACTATTTATTTAAAATGTATTTGTATATAAGTAGTTGAAATAAAATTATGATAAAGGAAATAAATTTACCTTAGTGTATGTAAATATGAGTAATTTTTTTATTTTGTTTTATAATTATATTATCTAATTTTATTTGCATAAAGTTATGACTTAGGGTTTTTAGATTTAATGTTTAGTGGTATTCAATACGAATTTATTTTATTATTATTTACTTAAATGGTGTGTGTGAAGAAGAATATTTACTATTTATTTACAATTAAAATTCTATATAAGTAGTTGAAATAAAATTATGATTTAGGAAATAAAGTATCTTAGTGCATATTTTATAATTTTATGATTTTATTTATTTAAATGGTGTATGTGAAGAATATTTACTATTTATTTACAATTTATCTTCTATATTAATATTTGGTATGAGTGATTTATTAGTTTGAATAGTGTGTGTGAACAAATATTTGTAATTTTAATTAAAATTATAATAAAAATGAGTAATTTTTTGTTTATTTATTTGTAAGTATATTATCTAATTTTATTTGCATAAATTATGATTTAGGGTTTTGTGATTTAATTTTAGTATAATTTCAATATGAAATTTTGTGATTTTAATTATAATGATATTCAATTTAGTATTTTATTTATTTAAATGGGTTATGTGAACAAGAATATTTACTATTTATTTACAATGTATATTCTATATAAGTAGATGAAATATAATTATGATTTAGGAAATACATTTATCTTAGTGTATGTAAATATTAGTAATTTTTTGTTTATTTATTTTTAATTTTATCATCTAATTTTATTTGCATAAAGTTATGATTTAGGGTTTTGAGATTTAACGTTTAGTGGTATTCAATATGAATTAGTTCTAAATTATTATTTATTTAAATGGTGTGTGTGAAGAAGAATATTTACTATTTGTTTACAATTATATTCTACATAAGTAGTTGAAATAAATTATGATTTAGGAAATAAAGTATCTTAGTGCAATTTTAGAATTTTATGATTTTATTTATTTAAATTGTGTATGTGAACAAGAATATTTACTATTTATTTACAATGTATATTCTATATAAGTAGTTGAAATAAAACTTTGATTGAGTAAATAAATTTATCTTAGTGTATGTAAATATGAGTATTTTTTGATTATTTATTTAAATTTTAATATCTAATTTTTATTTGAATAAAGTTATGATTTATGGTTTTGAGATTTAATGTTTTGTGGTATTGAATTTGGATTGGTTTTTAATTATTAATTATTTAAATGGTGTGTGTGAAAAAGAATATTTACTATTTGTTTACAATTTATATTCTATATAAGTAGTTGAAATAAAATTATTATTTAGGAAATAAAGTATCTTAGTACAAATTTTGAAATTTTATGATTTTATTTATTTAAATTGTGTATGTGAACAAGAATATTTACTATTTATTTACAATGTATATTCTATATAAGTAGTTGAAATAAAACTATGATTGAGTAAATAAATTTATCTTAGTGTATGTAAATATGAGTAATTTTTTGATTATTTATTTATAATTTTAATATCTAATTTTTATTTGAATAAAGTTATGATTTATGGTTTTGAGATTTAATGTTTTGTGGTATTGAATTTGAATTGGTTTTTAATTATTAATTATTTAAATGGTGTGTGTGAAAAAGAATATTTACTATTTGTTTACAATTATATTCTATATAAGTAGTTGAAATAATTATTATTTAGAAAATAAAGTATCTTAGTGCATATTTTAGAATTTTATGATTTTATTCATTTAAATGGTGTATGTGAAGAATATTTACTATTTATTTAGAATGTATCTTCTATATTAATATTTGGTATGAGTGATTTATTGATTCGAATGGTTGATGTGAACAAATATTTGTGATTTTAGTTAAAATTTTACTAAAAATGAGTAATTTTTTGTTTGTTTATTTGAAATTATATTATCTAATTTTATTTGCATAAATTATGATTTAGGGTTTTGTGATTTTATATTTAGTAATATTCAATATGAAATTTTGTTATTTTAATTATAATTATATTCAATTTAGTATTTTATTTATTTAAAAGGTGTGTGTGAACAAGAATATTTACTATTTATTTAAAATGTATTTTGTATATAAGTAGTTGAAATAAAATTATGATAAAGGAAATAAATTTACCTTAGTGTATGTAAATATGAGTAATTTTTTGATTATTTGTTTATAATTATATTATCTAATTTTATTTGCATAAAGTTATGACTTAGGGTTTTTAGATTTAATGTTTAGTGGTATTCAATACGAATTTATTTTATTATTATTTACTTAAATGGTGTGTGTGAAGAAGAATATTTACTATTTATTTACAATTAAAATTCTATATAAGTAGTTGAAAATAAATTATGATTTAGGAAATAAAGTATCTTAGTGCATATTTTATAATTTTATGATTTTATTTATTTAAATGGTGTATGTGAAGAAATTTACTATTTATTTACAATTTATCTTCTATATTAATATTTGGTATGAGTGATTTATTAGTTTGAAGTGTGTGTGAACAAATATTTGTAATTTTAATTAAAATTATAAAAAATGAGTAATTTTTTGTTTATTTATTTGTAAGTATATTATCTAATTTTATTTGCATAAATTATGATTTAGGGTTTTGTGATTTAATTTTAGTAATATTCAATATGAAATTTTGTGATTTTAATTATAATGATATTCAATTTAGTATTTTATTTATTTAAATGGGTTATGTGAACAAGAATATTTACTATTTATTTACAATGTATATTCTATATAAGTAGATGAAATATAATTATGATTTAGGAAATACATTTATCTTAGTGTATGTAAATATTAGTAATTTTTTGTTTATTTATTTTTAATTTTATCATCTAATTTTATTTGCATAAAGTTATGATTTAGGGTTTTGAGATTTAACGTTTAGTGGTATTCAATATGAATTAGTTCTAATTATTATTTATTTAAATGGTGTGTGTGAAGAAGAATATTTACTATTTGTTTACAATTTATATTCTACATAAGTAGTTGAAAATAAATTATGATTTAGGAAATAAAGTATCTTAGTGCAATTTTAGAATTTTATGATTTTATTTATTTAAATTGTGTATGTGAACAAGAATATTTACTATTTATTTACAATGTATATTCTATATAAGTAGTTGAAATAAAACTTTGATTGAGTAATAAATTTATCTTAGTGTATGTAAATATGAGTAATTTTTTGATTATTTATTTATAATTTTAATATCTAATTTTTATTTGAATAAAGTTATGATTTATGGTTTTGAGATTTAATGTTTTGTGGTATTGAATTTGGATTGGTTTTTAATTATTATTATTTAAATGGTGTGTGTGAAAAAGAATATTTACTATTTGTTTACAATTTATATTCTATATAAGTAGTTGAAATAAAATTATTATTTAGGAAATAAAGTATCTTAGTACAATTTTAGAATTTTATGATTTTATTTATTTAAATTGTGTATGTGAACAAGAATATTTACTATTTATTTACAATGTATTTTGTATATAAGTAGTTGAAACAGAATTATGATAAAGGAAATAAATTTATCTTAGTGTATGTAAATATGAGTAATTTTTTGATTATTTGTTTATAATTATATTATCTAATTTTTATTTGAATAAAGTTATGACTTAGGGTTTTTAGATTTAATGTTTAGTGGTATTCAATACGAATTTATTTTATTATTATTTACTTAAATGGTGTGTGTGAAGAAGAATATTTACTATTTATTTACAATTAAAATTCTATATAAGTAGTTGAAATAAAATTATGATTTAGGAAATAAAGTATCTTAGTGCATATTTTAGAATTTTATGATTTTATTTATTTAAATGGTGTATGTAAAGAATATTTACTATTTATTTACAATTTATCTTCTATATTAATATTTGGTATGAGTGATTATTGTTTGAATAGCGTGTGTGAACAAATATTTGTAATTTTAATTAAAATTATAAAAAAAATGAGTAATTTTTTGTTTGTTTATTTGTAACTATATTATCTAATTTTATTTGCATAAATTATGATTTAGGGTTTTGTGATTTAATATTTAGTAATATGCAATATGAAATTTTGTGATTTTAATTATAATTATATTCAATTTAGTATTTTATTTATTTAAATGGTGTATGTGAACAAGAATATTTACTATTTATTTACAATGTTCATAATTAAATTTCTAGTTTTAGTTTATATTATTGAGTTATTGTGCTTTATTACTTAAATATCTGAAAAACTTCAATTTCACTTTTAAAAAGATATATACATTCGATGAATTTTTTTTTAGTTCTATTTAAGTAATTACAAATTTATTTTTGAAACATTGAATGTTTATAATTTATTTATTTTGTTTTTCATTTTGGTTCAATTTTGTTGTGTTTGTACAATTTAATTTATATTTTAAAATTAATATTATTAATTATACTTATTTTGAAAATATTAAGTTTAGTTTTGAATTTTGATTCTATTTGATTATAAAAGAATTTCAATTATCAAATCTTTGGAATCGATATATATGTGAAAATTATATTAGTTAGATAAATGCTTTTACTACTTTGACTTTTTAAATTAATACTTTTTTAAAAAATTAATTATTTTTAAATCATTATTTTAAAAGTAAATTAATAATATTTTTAATTAATTACCAATTAAATTAAAAATTTGATGCATATTAATTCTGTAATTATATTTTAAAGTTATTAGTGTTCTAAAATTAAACGAAATATATATTTCTAAAATACTTTTGTAATATTTAATATGTATTATTTTTTTTTGTATTTCTGTTAAAACCTACGATAGTTATTTTAAATTTATTTTTAATTGTTATAAAAATATTTACTATTTGTTTAGAATGTATATTCTATATAAGTAGTTGAAATAAAATTATAATATAGGAAATAAACCTAATTTAGTGTGCTTAAATATTTGTAATTTTTTGATTAGTTATTTATAATTATTTTACCTAATTTTATTTGCATAAATTAGGATCTAGTGTTTTGTTATTTATTATTTAATTATATTCAATACGAAATTTAATGAATTTAATTAGAATTGTATTTAATAATAGCATTGCATTTTTGTAAATGGTGTATATGAATAAAATATTTACTATTTGTTTACAATGTATATTCAATATATATAGTTGAAATAAAATTACTATTTAGGAAATAAACCTGCTAATATTAAATATAATTGTAATTAAAATCGTTAAATTTCATATTCAATATAATTAAACATTAAATCACAAAAACCTAAAATCATAATTTATGCAAATAAAATTCGGTAATATAATTATAAGTAACTCATCAAAAAATTACTCATATTTGTGTATACTAAGATAGGTCTATTTCCTAAATAGTAATTTTATTTCGACTACTTATGTTGAATATACATTCTAAACAAATAGTAAATATTTTTATTCATATATACCATTTACAAAAACGAAATGCTAATATTAAATATAATTGTAATTAAAATCGTTAAATTTCATATTGAATATAATTAAACATTAAATCACAAAACCCTAAATCATAATTTATGCAAATAAAATTAGGTAATATAATTATAAGTAACTCATCAAAAAATTACTCATATTTGTGTATACTAAGATAGGTTTATTTGCTAAATAGTAATTTTATTTCGACTACTTATGTTGAATATACATTGTAAACAAATAGTAAATATTTTTATTCATATACACCATTTACAAAAATGCAATGCTATTATTAAATACAATTCTAATTAAAATCATTAAATTTCGTATTGATTATAATTAAACAATAAGTAACAAAACACTAGATCCTAATTTATGCAAATAAAATTAGGTAATATAATTATAAGTAACTCATCAAAAAATTACTCATATTTGTGTATACTAAGATAGGTTTATTTGCTAAATAGTAATTTTATTTCGACTACTTATGTTGAATATACATTGTAAACAAATAGTAAATATTTTTATTCATATACACCATTTACAAAAATGCAATGCTATTATTAAATACAATTCTAATTAAAATCATTAAATTTCGTATTGAATATAATTAAACAATAAGTAACAAAACACTAGATCCTAATTTATGCAAATAAAATTAGGTAATATAATTATAAGTAACTCATCAAAAAATTACTCATATTTGTGTATACTAAGATAGGTTTATTTCCTAAATAGTAATTTTATTTCAACTACTTATATTGAATATACATTGTAAACAAATAATAAATATTTTTATTCATATACACCATTTACAAAAATGCAATGCTATTATTAAGTACAATTCTAATTAAAATTATTAAATTTCGTATTGAATATAATTAAACAATAAATAACAAAACACTAGATCCTAATTTATGCAAATAAAATTAGGTAAAATAATTATAAATAACTAATCAAAAAATTACAAATATTTATGCACACTAAGTTAGGTTTATTTCCTATATTATAATTTTATTTCAACTACTTATATAGAATATACATTCTAAACAAATAGTAAATATTTTTATTCATATACACCATTTACAAAAATGAAATGCTTATATTAAATATAATTGTAATTAAAATTGTTAAATTTCATATTGAATATAATTAAACATTAAATCACAAAACCCTAAATTATAATTTATGCAAATAAAATTAGGTAATATAATTATAAGTAACTCATCAAAAAATTACTCATATTTGTGTATAGTAAGATAGGTTTATTTCCTAAATAGTAATTTTATTTCGACTACTTATGTTGAATATACATTGTAAACAAATAGTAAATATTTTTATTCATATACACCCTTTACAAAAATGCAGTGCTATTATTAAATACAATTCTAATTAAAATCATTAAATTTCGTATTGAATATAATTAAACAAGAAATAACAAAACACTAGATCCTAATTTATGCAAATAAAATTAGGTAATATAATTATAAGTAACTCATCAAAAAATTACTCATATTTGTGTATACTAAGATAGGTTTATTTCTTAAATAGTAATTTTATTTCGATTACTTATGTTGAATATACATTGTAAACAAATAGTAAATATTTTTATTCATATACACCATTTACAAAAATGCAATGCTATTATTAAATAAAATTAGCTAATATAATTACAATTAATTAATCACAAAATTACTTATAATTATTATAATTTCAATTAAAATCACAAATATTTGTTCGCATACACCATTCAAATCAATAAACTACTTATACCAAATATTATAAATAAATAATATAATTTACACATACCAAACAAAATTACGAACTAAAATATTACTTTTTAAAACAAAATAATAAAATCGCAAGATAAAATAATGAATAGATTATGTAACTTGAAATTTTTGAAAAATTAAATCACAAGATAAAATATACAAAACAAAAATTTATTTTTGAAATTATAGATTTTATTTTTATTACATAAAATATACATAGTAAATAAAGAGTAAAAATTTGTTCAAATATACTATTCAAGTAAATAAATAAAATACATATATTAAATATAATTATACATAAAATCACAAAATTTCATATTGAACAAAATTTCGATCAAAATTACGTACGCCATTCAAATAAATAAATTACACATATTAAAAAAAATAAAATCTTAAAATCCTAAAATATACAATAATATACTTTATTTCCTAAATTATAATTTTATTTCAACTACTTAAATAGAAGATACATTGTAATAAATAATAAATATTGTTCACGTGCACTATTTAAATAAATGATAATTAAAATAAAAAAAATTTATATTGAATATCACTAAACATTAAATCTCAAAACCCTAAATCACAATTTATGCAAATAAAATAAGGTGATGTAATTATAAATAAATAATCAAAAAATTACTCATATTTACATACACTAAGATAGGTTTATTTCCTAAATCAAAATTTTATTTCAACTACTTATATAGAATATATAAATAATAAATATTCTTGTTCACATACACCATTTAAATAAATAAAATGCTAATATTGAATATATATTATATCACAAAATTTCCTATTGAATATTACTAAATATTAAATCACAAAACCTGAATCATAATTTATGCAAATCCTAATTTATGCAAATATAATTAGGTAATATAATTATAAGTAACTCATCAAAAAATTACTCATATTTGGTATAGTAAGATAGGTTTACTTCCTAAATAGTAATTTTATTTCAACTACTTATATTGAATATACATTGTAAACAAATAGTAAATATTTTTATTCATATACACCATTTACAAAAATGCAATGCTATTATTAAATACAATTCTAATTAAATTCATTAAATTTCGTATTGAATATAATTAAACAATAAATAACAAAACACTAGATCCTAATTTATGCAAATAAAATTAGGTAAAATAATTATAAATAACTAATCAAAAAATTACAAATATTTATGCACACTAAGTTAGGTTTATTTCCTATATTATAATTTTATTTCAACTACTTATATAGAATATACATTCTAAACAAATAGTAAATATTTTTATTCATATATACCATTTACAAAAATGAAATGCTAATATTAAATATAATTGTAATTAAATCGTTAAATTTCATATTGAATATAATTAAACATTAAATCACAAAACCCTAAATCATAATTTATGCAAATAAAATTAGGTAATATAATTATAAGTAACTCATCAAAAAATTACTCATATTTTGTGTATACTAAGATAGGTTTATTTGCTAAATAGTAATTTTATTTCGACTACTTATGTTGAATATACATTGTAACAAATAGTAAATATTTTTATTCATATACACCATTTAGAAAAATGCAATGCTATTATTAAATACAATTCTAATTAAAATCATTAAATTTCGTATGAATATAATTAAACAATAAATAACAAAACACTAGATCTAATTTATGCAAATAAAATTAGGTAATATAATTAAAGTAACTCATAAAAAATTACTCATATTTGTGTATACTAAGATAGGTTTATTTCCTAAATAGTAATTTTATTTCAACTACTTATATTGAATATACATTGTAAACAAATAGTAAATATTTTATTCATATACACCATTTACAAAATGCAATGCTATTATTAAATACAATTCTAATTAAATTCATTAAATTTCGTATTGAATATAATTAAACAATAAATAACAAAACACTAGATCCTAATTTATGCAAATAAAATTAGGTAAAATAATTATAAATAACTAATCAAAAAATTACAAATATTTATGCACACTAAGTTAGGTTTATTTCCTATATTATAATTTTATTTCACACTACTTATATAGATATACATTCTAACAAATAGTAAATATTTTTATTCATATATACCATTTACAAAAATGAAATGCTAATATTAAATATAATTGTAATTAAAATCGTTAAATTTCATATTGAATATAATTAAACATTAAATCACAAAACCCTAAATCATAATTTATGCAAATAAAATTAGGTAATATAATTATAAGTAACTCATCAAAAAATTACTCATATTTGTGTATACTAAGATAGGTTTATTTGCTAAATAGTAATTTTATTTCGACTACTTATGTTGAATATACATTGTAAACAAATAGTAAATATTTTTATTCATATACACCATTTAGAAAAATGCAATGCTATTATTAAATACAATTCTAATTAAAATCATTAAATTTCGTATTGAATTAATTAAACAATAAAATAACAAAACACTAGATCCTAATTTATGCAAATAAAATTAGGTAATATAATTATAAGTAACTCATCAAAAAATTACTCATATTTGTGTATACTAAGATAGGTTTATTTCCTAAATAGTAATTTTATTTCAACTACTTATATTGAATATACATTGTAAACAAATAGTAAATATTTTAATTCATATACACCATTTACAAAAATGCAATGCTATTATTAAATACAATTCTAATTAAATTCATTAAATTTCGTATTGAATATAATTAAACAATAAATAACAAAACACTATATCCTATTTATGCAAATAAAATTAGGTAAAATAATTATAAATAACTAATCAAAAAATTACAAATATTTTGCACACTAAGTTAGGTTTATTTCCTATATTATAATTTTATTTCAACTACTTATATAGAATATACATTCTAAACAAATAGTAAATATTTTTATTCATATATACCATTTACAAAAATGAAATGCTAATATTAAATATAATTGTAATTAAAATCGTTAAATTTCATATTGAATATAATTAAACATTAAATCACAAAACCCTAAATCATAATTTATGCAAATAAAATTAGGTAATATAATTATAAGTAACTCATCAAAAAATTACTCATATTTGTGTATACTAAGATAGGTTTATTTGCTAAATAGTAATTTTATTTCGACTACTTATGTTGAATATACATTGTAAACAAATAGTAAATATTTTTATTCATATACACCATTTAGAAAAATGCAATGCTATTATTAAATACAATTCTAATTAAAATCATTAAATTTCGTATTGAATATAATTAAACAATAAATAACAAACACTAGATCCTAATTTATGCAAATAAAATTAGGTAATATAATTATAAGTAACTCATCAAAAAATTACTCATATTTGTGTATACTAAGATAGGTTTATTTCCTAAATAGTAATTTTATTTCAACTACTTATATTGAATATACATTGTAAACAAATAGTAAATATTTTAATTCATATACACCATTTACAAAAATGCAATGCTATTATTAAATACAATTCTAATTAAATTCATTAAATTTCGTATTGAATATAATTAAACAATAAATAACAAAACACTAGATCCTAATTTATGCACATAAAATTAGGTAAAATAATTATAAATAACTAATCAAAAATTACAAATATTTATGCACACTAAGTTAGGTTTATTTCCTATATTATAATTTTATTTCAACTACTTATGTAGAATATACATTCTAAACAAATAGTAAATATTTTTATTCATATATACCATTTACAAAAAGAAATGCTAATATTAAATATAATTGTAATTAAAATCGTTAAATTTCATATTGAATATAATTAAACATTAAATCACAAAACCCTAAATCATAATTTATGCAAATAAAAATTAGGTAATATAATTATAAGTAACTCATCAAAAAATTACTCATATTTGTGTATACTAGATAGTTTATTTGCTAAATAGTAATTTTATTTCGACTACTTATGTTGAATATACATTGTAAACAAATAGTAAATATTTTTATTCATATACACCATTTACAAAAATGCAATGCTATTATTAAATACAATTCTAATTAAAATCATTAAATTTCGTATTGAATATAATTAAACAATAAATAACAAAACACTAGATCCTAATTTATGCAAATAAAATTAGGTAATATAATTATAGTAACTCATCAAAAAATTACTCTTATTGTGTATACTAAGATAGGTTTATTTCCTAAATAGTAATTTTATTTCAACTAACTACTTATATTGAATATACATTGTAAACAAATAGTAAATATTTTAATTCATATATACACCATTTACAAAAATGCAATGCTATTATTAAATACTATTCTAATTAATTCATTAAATTTCGTATTGAATATAATTAAACAATAAATAACAAAACACTAGATCCTAATTTATGCACATAAAATTAGGTAAGATAATTATAAATAACTAATCAAAATTACAAATATTTATGCACACTAAGTTAGGTTTATTTCCTATATTATAATTTTATTTCAACTACTTATATAGAATATACATTCTAAACAAATAGTAAATATTTTTATTCATATATACCATTTACAAAAACGAAATGCTAATATTCAATATAATTGTAATTAAAATCGTTAAATTTCATATTGAATATAATTATATATTAAATCACAAAACCCTAAATCATAATTTATGCAAATAAAATTAGGTAATATAATTATAAGTAACTCATCAAAAAATTACTCATATTTGTGTATACTAAGATAGGTTTATTTGCTAAATAGTAATTTTATTTCGACTACTTATGTTGAATATACATTGTAAACAAATAGTAAATATTTTTATTCATATACACCATTTACAAAAATGCAATGCTATTATTAAATACAATTCTAATTAAAATCATTAAATTTCGTATTGAATATAATTAAACAATAAATAACAAAACACTAGATCCTAATTTATGCAAATAAAATTAGGTAATATAATTATAAGTAACTCATCAAAAAATTACTCATATTGTGTATAGTAAGATAGGTTTATTTCCTAAATAGTAATTTTATTTCGACTACTTATATTGAATAACATTGTAAACAAATAGTAAAATTTTTATTCATATACACCATTTACAAAAATGCAATGCTATTATTAAATACAATTCTAATTAAATTCATTAAATTTCGTATTGAATATAATTAAACAATAAATAACAAAACACTAGATCCTAATTTATTCAAATAAAATTAGGTAAAATAATTATAAATAACTAATCAAAAAATTAAAAATATTTATGCACACTAAGTTAGGTTTATTTCCTATATTATAATTTTATTTCAACTACTTATATAGAATATACATTCTAAACAAATAGTAAATATTTTTATTCATATATACCATTTACAAAAATGAAATGCTAATATTAAAATAAATTCTAATTAAAATCGTTAAATTCATATTGAATATAATTAAACATTAAATTACAAAACCCTAAATCATAATTTATGCAAATAAAATTAGGTAAATAATTATAAGTAACTCATCAAAAAATTACTCATATTTGTGTATACTAAGATAGGTTTATTTGCTAAATAGTAATTTTATTTCGACTACTTATGTTGAATATACATTGTAATAAATAGTAAATATTTTTATTCATATACACCATTTACAAAAATGCAGTGCTATTTTTAAATACAATTCTAATTAAAATCATTAAATTTCGTATTGAAATAATTAAACAAGAAATAACAAAACCACTAGATCCTAATTTATGCAAATAAAATTAGGTAATATAATTATAAGTAACTCATCAAAAAATTACTCATATTTGTGTATACTAAGATAGGTTTATTCCTAAATAGTAATTTTATTTCAACTACTTATATTGAATATACATTGTAAACAAATAGTAAATATTTTTATTCATATACACCATTTACAAAAATGCAATGCTATTAAAATATAATTCTAATTAAAATCATTAAATTTTGTATTGAATATAATTAAACAATAAGTAACAAAACACTAGATCCTAATTTATGCAAATAAAATTAGGTAATATAATTATAAGTAACTCATCAAAAAATTACTCATATTTGTGTATACTAAGATAGGTTTATTTCCTAAATAGTAATTTTATTTCAACTACTTATATTGAATATACATTGTAAACAAATAGTAAATATTATTCATATACACCATTTACAAAAATGCAATGCTATTATTAAATACAATTCTAATTAAATTCATTAAATTTCGTATTGAATATAATTAAACAATAAATAACAAAACACTAGATCCTAATTTATGCAAATAAAATTAGGTAAATAATTATAAATAACTAATCAAAAAATTACAAATATTTATGCACACTAAGTTAGGTTTATTTCCTATATTATAATTTTATTTCAACTACTTATATAGAATATACATTCTAAACAAATAGTAAATATTTTTATTCATATATACCATTTACAAAAATGAAATGCTAATATTAAATATAATTCTAATTAAAATCGTTAAATTTCATATTGAATATAATTAAACATTAAATCACAAAACCCTAAATCATAATTTATGCAAATAAAATTAGGTAATATAATTATAAGTAACTCATCAAAAAATTACTCATATTTGTGTATACTAAGATAGGTTTATTTGCTAAATAGTAATTTTATTTCGACTACTTATGTTGAATATACATTGTAAATAAATAGTAAATATTTTTATTCATATACACCATTTACAAAAATGCAGTGCTATTTTTAAATACAATTCTAATTAAAATCATTAAATTTCGTATTGAAATAATTAAACAAGAAATAACAAAACACTAGATCCTAATTTATGCAAATAAAATTAGGTAATATAATTATAATAGTAACTCATCAAAAAATTACTCATATTTGTGTATACTAAGATAGGTTTATTTCCTAAATAGTAATTTTATTTCAACTACTTATATTGAATATACATTGTAAACAAATAGTAAATATTTTTATTCATATACACCATTTACAAAAATGCAATGCTATTATTAAATATAATTCTAATTAAAATCATTAAATTTTGTATTGAATATAATTAAACAATAAGTAACAAAACACTAGATCCTAATTTATGCAAATAAAATTAGGTAATATAATTATAAGTAACTCATCAAAAAATTACTCATATTTGTGTATACTAAGATAGGTTTATTTCCTAAATAGTAATTTTATTTCAACTACTTATATTGAATATACTTGTAAACAAATAGTAAATATTTTTATTCATATACACCATTTACAAAAATGCAATGCTATTATTAAATATAATTCTAATTAAAATCATTAAATTTTGTATTGAATATAATTAAACAATAAGTAACAAAACACTAGATCCTAATTTATGCAAATAAAATTAGGTAATATAATTATAAGTAACTCATCAAAAAAATACTCATATTTGTGTATACTAAGATAGGTTTATTTCCTAAATAGTAATTTTATTTCAACTACTTATATTGAATATACATTGTAAACAAATAGTAAATATTTTTATTCATATACACCATTTACAAAAATGCAATGCTATTATTAAATACAATTCTAATTAAAATCGTTAAATTTCGTATTGAATATAATTAAACAATAAATAACAAAACACTAGATCCTAATTTATTCAAATAAAATTAGGTAAAAATTATAAATAACTAATCAAAAAATTAAAAATATTTATGCACACTACGTTAGGTTTATTTCCTATATTATAATTTTATTTCAACTACTTATATAGAATATACATTCTAAACAAATAGTAAATATTTTTTTTCATATATACCATTTACAAAATGAAATGCTAATATTAAATATATTCTAATTAAAATCGTTAAATTTCATATTGAATATAATTAAACATTAAATCACAAAACCCTAAATCATAATTTATGCAAATAAAATTAGGTAATATAATTATAAGTAACTCATCAAAAAATTACTCATATTTGTGTATAGTAAGATAGGTTTATTTGCTAAATAGTAATTTTATTTCGACTACTTATGTTTAATATACATTGTAAACAAATAGTAAATATTTTTATTCATATACACCCTTTACAAAAATGCAGTGCTATTATTAAATACAATTCTAATTAAATTCATTAAATTTCGTATTGAATATAATTAAACAAGAAATAACAAAACACTAGATCCTAATTTATGCAAATAAAATTAGGTAAAATAATTATAAATAACTAATCAAAAAATTACAAATATTTATGCACACTAAGTAGGTTTATTTCCTATATATAATTTTATTTCAACTACTTATATAGAATATACATTCTAAACAAATAGTAAATATTTTATTCATATATACCATTTACAAAAATGAAATGCTAATATTAAATATAATTCTAATTAAAATCGTTAAATTTCATATTGAATATAATTAAACATTAAATCACAAAACCCTAAATCATAATTTATGCAAATAAAATTAGGTATTATAATTATAAGTAACTCATCAAAAAATTACTCATATTTGTGTATACTAAGATAGGTTTATTTGCTAAATAGTAATTTTATTTCGACTACTTATGTTGAATATACATTGTAAATAAATAGTAAATATTTTTATTCATATACACCATTTACAAAAATGCAGTGCTATTTTTAAATACAATTCTAATTAAAATCATTAAATTCGTATTGAAATAATTAAACAAGAAATAACAAACACTAGATCCTAATTTATGCAAATAAAATTAGGTAATATAATTATAAGTAACTCATCAAAAAATTACTCATATTTGTGTATACTAAGATAGGTTTATTTCCTAAATAGTAATTTTATTTCAACTACTTATATGAATATACATTGTAAACAAATAGTAAATATTTTTATTCATATACACCATTTACAAAAATGCAATGCTATTATTAAATATAATTCTAATTAAAATCATTAATTTTGTATTGAATATAATTAAACAATAAGTAACAAAACACTAGATCCTAATTTATGCAAATAAAATTAGGTAATATAATTATAAGTAACTCATCAAAAAATTACTCATATTTGTGTATACTAAGATAGGTTTATTTCCTAAATAGTAAATTTTCAACTACTTATATTGAATATACATTGTAAACAAATAGTAAATATTTTTATTCATACACCATTTACAAAAATGCAATGCTATTATTAAATATAATTCTAATTAAAATCATTAATTTTGTATTGAATATATTAAACAATAAGTAACAAAACACTAGATCCTAATTATGCAAATAAAATTAGGTAATATAATATATAGTAACTCATCAAAAAATTACTCATATTTGTGTATACTAAGATAGGTTTATTTCCTAAATAGTAATTTTATTTCAACTACTTATATTGAATATACATTGTAACAAATAGTAAATATTTTTATTCATATACACCATTTACAAAAATGCAATGCTATTATTAAATACAATTCTAATTAAAATCGTTAAATTCGTATTGAATATAATTAAACAATAAATAACAAAACACTAGATCCTAATTTATTCAAATAAAATTAGGTAAAATAATTATAAAATAACTATCAAAAAATTAAAAATATTTATGCACACTACGTTAGGTTATTTCCTATATATAATTTTATTTCAACTACTTATATAGAATATACATTCTAAACAATAGTAAATATTTTTTTTCATATATACCATTTAAAAAATGAAATGCTAATATTAAATATAATTCTAATTAAAATCGTTAAATTTCATATTGAATATAATTAAACAAGAAATAACAAAACACTAGATCCTAATTTATGCAAATAAAATTAGGTAATATAATTATAAGTAACTCATCAAAAAATTACTCATATTTGTGTATACTAAGATAGGTTTATTTCCTAAATAGTAATTTTATTTCAACTACTTATATTGAATATACATTGTAAACAAATAGTAAATATTTTTATTCATATACACCATTTACAAAAATGCAATGCTATTATTAAATACAATTCTAATTAAATTCATTAAATTTCGTATTGAATATAATTAAACAATAAATAACAAAACACTAGATCCTAATTTATTCAAATAAAATTAGGTAAAATAATTATAAATAACTAATCAAAAAATTAAAAATATTTATGCACACTAAGTTAGGTTTATTTCCTATATTATAATTTTATTTCAACTACTATATAGAATATACATTCTAAACAAATAGTAAATATTTTTATTCATATATACCATTTACAAAAATGAAATGCTAATATTAAATATAATTCTAATTAAAATCGTTAAATTTCATATTGAATATAATTAAACATTAAATCACAAAACCCTAAATCATAATTTATGCAAATAAAATTAGGTATTATAATTAAAGTAACTCATCAAAAAATTACTCATATTTGTATACTAAGATAGGTTTATTTGCTAAATAGTAATTTTATTTCAACTACTTATGTTGAATATACATTGTAAATAAATAGTAAATATTTTTATTCATATACACCATTTACAAAAATGCAGTGCTATTTTAAATACAATTCTAATTAAAATCATTAAATTTCGTATTGAAATAATTAAACAAGAAATAACAAAACACTAGATCCTAATTTATGCAAATAAAATTAGGTAATATAATTATAAGTAACTCATCAAAAAATTACTCATATTTGGTATACTAAGATAGGTTTATTTCCTAAATAGTAATTTTATTTCAACTACTTATATTGAATATACATTGTAAACAAATAGTAAATATTTTTATTCATATACACCATTTACAAAAATGCAATGCTATTATTAAATATAATTCTAATTAAAATCATTAAATTTTGTATTGAATATAATTAAACAATAAGTAACAAAACACTAGATCCTAATTTATGCAAATAAAATTAGGTAATATAATTATAAGTAACTCATCAAAAAATTACTCATATTTGTGTATACTAAGATAGGTTTATTTCCTAAATAGTAATTTTATTTCAACTACTTATATTGAATATACATTGTAAACAAATAGTAAATATTTTTATTCATATACACCATTTACAAAAATGCAATGCTATTATTAAATACAATTCTAATTAAATTCATTAAATTTCGTATTGAATATAATTAAACAATAAATAACAAAACACTAGATCCTAATTTATTCAATAAAATTAGGTAAAATAGTTATAAATAACTAATCAAAAAATTAAAAATATTTTGCACACTAAGTTAGGTTTATTCCTATATTATAATTTTATTTCAACTACTTATATAGAATATACATTCTAAACAAATAGTAAATATTTTTTTTCATATATACCATTTACAAAAATGAAATGCTAATATTAAATATAATTCTAATTAAAATCGTTAAATTTCATATTGAATATAATTAAACATTAAATCACAAAACCCTAAATCATAATTTATGCAAATAAAATTAGGTAATATAATTATAAGTAACTCATCAAAAAATTACTCATATTTGTGTATAGTAAGATAGGTTTATTTGCTAAATAGTAATTTTATTTCGACTACTTATGTTGAATATACATTGTAAACAAATAGTAAATATTTTTATTCATATACACCCTTTACAAAAATGCAGTGCTATTATTAAATACAATTCTAATTAAAATCATTAAATTCGTATTGAATATAATTAAACAAGAAATAACAAAACACTAGATCCTAATTTATGCAAATAAAATTAGGTAATATAATTATAAGTAACTCATCAAAAAATTACTCATATTTGTGTATACTAAGATAGGTTTATTTCTTAAATAGTAATTTTAATTCAACTACTTATATTGAATATACATTGTAAACAAATAGTAAATATTTTTATTCATATGTGATTGCATATTTTGACATATTTTTAGATCAAATCCTTTATACTTTTCTTGCTTTATTCTTGTTAATATTCTTGTTTTATTAATGTTTTGTGTTAGGGAATAAATGGAAGCATGTTTTCAGACTTGTGCAGTTTTGTAATTGAGCATAACATCATTATCAAAAGCTCTATGGACCTGAAGCTTGTTTCATTTGAAAGCCAAGAGATAGATGTACAACTTTTATGTTGGAGGCTCAACCCAATTCAGTCTTGATGATAGCAGAAAATTCATCCAAGTAATTACACAAAATGGATCACCAAAATTCGGATCAGAGTTCAGCCCAGTATTGACTTATTTTACCAATTCGGTTATATATCTTGAGCCCAAATTTATTTTGGTCTGAAATTAGGATATGTTATACCCAAGAGGTAAATAAACAAGTTTGATGAAGACAAGATGGTGTGAAAATGTGTCGAAATGGTAAAACCATAGGCTGCAAGTTGCTGCTGATGTTACAGGGCGGCTCTTGAACATGACTCAGTAATTTGACCATATCTCCTTCATCTGATCGCCAAATTTGACAAAAGATATATGAAAATATATCAGAGTTGAAAGATCTACAATTTTTGTTCTTCAAGTATCTTCAAAATCTGGCTGTATCTGACCGAAAAATGTATTTCAATTCAGTGGATGAGAAATTTGTGTAACAACTTACCAACTCTTGGCAACTAGCATACCACTTGATTAACCCCTCCATTATTTGTTTGGCCTCTAGCTTACTCCAAGTACTATAAATAGGCCATGTATTCAGCTTGTCAAGGAGGGGGGTAGAGGGTTTCTTTAGGCTAAGTTATCTAGTT
>CM033117.1:7201579-7243926 GCA_019321725.1 Paulownia fortunei | reverse complement strand
ACAGTTTCAATCATATCACCAATTCAGAAAAATCAAACAAAAACTTTATCAAACAAGATAAGCAATCAAGCTTCCTTATCAGCCTCATCAGGTTCAGCATCTCCTTCATCAACCTGTGAGAATCAACATTCATTGCTCCATCTCTAACATCAGTAGCTGCAACATCATTATCAGCCTGAACTCCCTATACATTAACTCTCCCAGCACCAGAAGTTCCTGCACTAGAAGTGACAACTTCTGCAGTTCCTGCCCTTATAACTGACTCCTCCTTTTTGGCCAAAATGTTGAAGGAGCCCCAAAAGACTAAGTAATAGAATCTGAACTATCCAGAGAAATTGGTTCAGTAGCAGCAACTTATGGAGTATTGCCTTTGAGCTAAGTAATAAGATAAAGAACTTCTTATTTCTTGGCCTACCCTTCTCAAATATGTTGCCTAGCTGCAAGCAACTGTCTTTCAAAATAAACAAGGATATCTTCAGAAGATGATGTGGCAGTAGATGTTCCAAGCCATTTCCCAAAACAAGATGGAACATGAGTGGGCAAATCATCTAGATGACCCTTAAACTTATCAAGATTAGTGAAAATAGAGTAATCAATCTAGGATATTCAAGTTGTTTAGTCCTAAACTTCTTAAAACCTTGAGAAACCAATATATTATAAATCAAAAAAGGGAATAACAAATGACAAAAAGTGGTTTGAATCTTAGCTTATTTAGCTATAGTCTTCATGATATGCCTACCTAGATTAAAAGGAGGCGTATTCCCAACGCAGTAAAGCAACAAAACTTGATCCCTAATAATCACATTGTGATTAGCTGTGAGGGTCTAATTGGTCATTACTGCCTTATGAAAAATAGTATATTTAAAAGTCAATTATATAGTAGGGAAAGTAGTAGAGTTTCTAGGCCATGCATTCAGACTTATTCCAGTAAATTCCCTAATTATCACATCAAAATTTATTGGCATCTCAGCGAACTCAACTTGAGGGGTACCCAAATAATCATTCACCATCCAAATTGAAAAGAAATAAATATTTCCCCTAACATAAATCTGACCAAATTAAGCAGAATATGCCTTAATGATATAAACATTCAAATTGCAATAAAATCCTTAACAACCTTAGTAGCATAAATCTTGATATTCTTAATTGTATCAAACAATTGTCTATCAATCAATACCAAATCTAAACCACTATCCTCAAAGTCACTCATCTTCACAGACCTTTCAGACCATACTTTTCGAAATAAATTCCCACATTTATTTAGCAAGTTCAGTATAAAACCTATAATATACAACTTTGCTTACCTCCAGTCTTTCACCCTCAACATCTATTTCAGCCCCTTGAGCAGACTCTTTAGAATAATTATCAGGAAAAAGAAACAGGAATGTTACTTTGTGAATTGGATTCTTCTGAATGACAGTCATGATCCTGTTCTAAAGTTACTTGAATTTGTGATGTTCTACCTCGTGTTAGAATAGGACTACAAACAGGAGCACCACCAGTGCTACCTTGTTGCACTGTGACTTCTACAAGTCAGAAGATGCTAACTTGCGAGCAGATGTGGGACTAAACCAGGAATAGGGTCAACTTCTTTTTGAACAAGAGTAGTACCTTGCCTTTATTGAAAATCCACCAAGGTTTCAACAACTTCAGTGGTGTCAGCTAGAGATGTTGCTGGCATGTAGAAGGAAGACCCTTCTAGAGCAGGTACAATACTTGGCTCTCCTTCAGCAATTGGTTTATTAGTGTGGGTTATAGAGATATTTTCCAATGGTGAGTATTCAATGGCTAAGGGCACAACATCAATGTCTGGTTCCAGAGGATTTTCCTATCCCGGAGATGCACCAGCAGTAGGAGCTTGTTGCCTTTCCCTCTTTGCCTAAGTCCCAGATGACTTACCTTGTTGTTTTCTTTTCTCTACAAGAAATCTTTGCTTCATTTGGGCTATGGTCTCATCTTGGAAACTTGCCATGTTAGAACTGCAGTAAGAATAAGAAAAATAGTGGAAGAGAAGAGAAAGTGGTTGAGGAAATTTTTACGGTTGTAAATCTAGGGTTTGCTTGTGATAGAACAAAATGTAGTTTAAAGCCCTTTTTATACCCTGGGTAAAATTGCATTTCCCGCCAAGAAAGAAAAGAGTCCTTAAGTGTAAAATTTTCTTCCAAATCCAATCCTCATCTCTTAAAGTACTCTTCCTCAACCAATCACATATTTTTCACTTGTGCAAAGAGTCTAAGAAATAGAAATTTAGATAAGTAACTTCTATATTTATCCATTTGTTGATGCATGAGAAGATCAAAATAAAATCCTACAAAAATATGCCTATTATACATTCCATCCTATGCAAATTAGAAATTAAAATATGTTAAAAATAAATATGGCTCTATTCAGATTTCAAATCCCATAATTCCAAAACATCAATTGAGAAATTCGACTTTTGATATGTTTTGGCAATAAAGTAAGAATTCTTTCAGATTTTTATTCTAGATTTTTTCACACATAAATAAGTTCAATTAAGAACGAAAATTATAAACTATCATTTTTTTATTATACCTAGTCCTAGATTACTCATGATATTGGTGATTCCTAGTCCTAGATTACTCATGAGTAGCTTTCTTTCCAAAGAATAGATAACTTTTTCTTTCAAATGCCTCTAAGTTCTCAATTTTAGAAATTCAATCATAATTAATCATGGAGTTTGTTTTTTGAAACCTACTCAAATTTAAGGTCAAAACAGTTAAGGTTGTCATTCAAAATTGAGATTTACAAATTTCAAAATCTAATCATCCTAAACTTTTAATGCAGTATGCCTAATGCAACTCCTAACATGAAATGCATGAATCAACAAATAAAAACCATATCTTATCAGCTATATCCTAACACAGTGCTAGAACACATATCTATATATGACAATGTGCATTTTGGTGTTCCAACAATAGACTAAACATGACATCACAGAATGCAAATACCCAAGGACTTTCTTAATATAGTGAATATATTATTGGGTTCGCGCGATCCTGAGAAATGTATATGTAGTGGAATTTAATTTTTTTCAAAAACATAAATATGTATTTCATCATATGTAATTAAAATGAATCCCAAAATCCTTTTGTGATTACTTAGTTGTGCGTTTTCTGATAGTTAGAATTACGAAAGTTTTAGAAACCTTTACCTTGATTTGCACTCTGGCTGATGTAGGGATTGAAATGATTCAAATTGTTATCCTTGCACTTATCTCTATGTTCTTTAATTCAAAACCCCTTTGATTGAAATCTAATTGGCTTCTAGGATCCCAAATGTTATCCCTCTAATGGTATCCACACCTTAAATGACCACTCACAATCAAATCCTATGCTAGTAGTTTTCAATTCTATAATTCTATCCCATAATGATTTTGTTTGGAATAAGAACACACTAACAATTAATATTTTAGGTGTTTAATTTAATTTTTAATTCAACAATTGAATCAAGAATTAAACTGGCTAAAATGTTGGCGAACTTTTGGAGATTGAAAGAAAAGGATGGATGAATTTTTGGAGATGAAGAAAACTATTTTTCTTCAAGAGAGAGGAGTTGTTGTTCACGTTTTTTCTTCACAAAAATCTACAATATTATCCCAAAAAAAATGTCAAAGAAGATTGTCAATAAAGGCTACCACAAGTTCTTTCCATGTAGGGCTCTTCTTCTTTTCTTATCTCAACTCTTTTAGTAAGTTTTCTTATCCCGTATGGACTTTTCTTTTTTCTTATTACCTCTTAGAAATTGAATTCTCAATTCAACTTTCTCTAGGAATTGGATTCCAATCCAATTTTCTAATGGCTTCTTACAAGCCCACACCCAATGGGCTTAGGCCTATGTAATCAATTAGGCCCTTCTTTAATTGATCCAATTAATTAATTAAATTTTTTAATTGGGCACCCTAATCCAATTAGGTCCAATCAATTAATTAAATTAATTCCACACTTGAATTAATTTAACCCCCATTAATTAATCACATTAATTAATTTAATCTAACACTTGGATTAACCCCTTAGGTTCATTTTAAGCTAGCCATGGGCTCACAACTCTTATGACTTAGTTGAACAATTAATTGTTCTAACTAGTTAATCTAATTAATTAATTCTCTTGGAATTAACTCATTAATTCCAAGAACCCACAAGATATGGGAAACACCTAGTAATGTATCATGACTCCTAGTCTATGGTGAATGTGCTAACCTATTCTAATTATGAATACCATGCAAGTATGGTCCTTCCGTCATCTAATCTATCGATTAAACTTAGGACATGGATGTTAAGTCGAAACCCATTAGCTTAATAACTATGTTTTCATTCCTAGTAGCTTGACTCGATGATGAATAATTAGAAAACCCCACGTCTAATTTCCATCCAACCTTGGCCAAGAATTTTAGAGTCAAGTACAGTAGAACATATAGAAGATTCATCTATTCATCTAGATAGGTGATGGATCCTTTGTTGGCAACTCATTAATCTCTATGTATGAATATGTTACACATAATATAAACCTCTTGTGATTATCATGTAATCAGGAAATACATCAAAGTACAACATGTCATGCACAAGGTTACCATGGTGCCTCAAGTCCAAGGATTAATTCTTGCACTATCGTAACTAGAAAATTCCCATTCGATAATAGAATATTTCTAATTGGGAATTTTTAGGTAGGGTTGTTCAGTGTACTTGTCCCCATTAAGCACCCACATACATGCACTAGTGTCTCCATACCAATACCTATGGAACAAGACATCCTTCTTTCTAGCCTACAGTATATGCACAAGTCTCAATGGGATCATTGATGTCCCATCTCATTGGTCCTTGACTTGGAACATTTTAAGATCACAGCCTTAGAGGTATATTCCATGATCACCACCACATGCGCAACCACGTCCCATAGCTATGTCTGATCTTCACATGCGCAATCACGTCCATAGCTATGTCTGATCTAAGGATTTTATCTAGTTCTTATGATGAATTTAAGATAAAAATTGCCATTTAAATGATATTAATATAAATATGAATGATTCACAAGAGTATATGAATGTCTAGACCAATTGGCTCACCGGCCACTACTCTAACAATCTCTCACTTGCCCTGGAGATAATTGCCCTCGTATTAAAACCCATCTTCTGAAAATATCCTTCAAATACTTATCTAAAGGGTTAAAATAGTGGGTTTGCTATGTTTTTTGCTGAGGTAAATCTTTCTATGTTGATGTTGCCTCTACCAATGATTTTCAGAATCACTGTATCGCTAATCTATTTCTACTTGGATCTTTTGATGAGACCTTGGCTTCTTTGCTTGTGCAATAGCCCCCATTGTTATTGCAGTACTTTAATACTCAATCAATAATGGTTGGAACTACATTTACCACTTGGATTAAGTTTCTTATCCAAATAATCTATTTTTACAGCACTGTATGCCCCGATGTATTTAGTCACGGTGGTAGAATCCACGGTCGTTACAAGCTTGAAACTCTTTCTAACTAATCATCCCACCATTTAGGATGAACACGAATTTAGACATAGTTATCTACTTTAGACTAAAAACTAGATGAAGCATCTAAGTTTCAGTTCTCCATAATCGTACTCTAAGAAGAAATCCTTGGTGTTTCATAAGTACTAAAGATTGACTTCCAATGGTTTTCGCATCGAATTGATTGATATTTGCTCGTAACACTTAGAGCATTTCTAATATCAAATCATTTACATAGATTTTCATATTTTATGCTTTCTTTTAAGGATGCATAAAACATGCGAGTCATTATTTCTCTTTCTTTCAAAAGTCTTTTGGGACAAGGACTTCAAAAGACAAATCCCATGACTCATAAATAAGAATCTCTCGTAGGATTTTTTCATGCTAAACCCTTTTAGCATATAATCTACGTACTTGGATTTATGATAGTCCAAGCATCCTTTCAGATCTATCTCTATAAATCTCAATCCCAATCCCTAGAATACTTATCCCAAATTCCTCTTGGAGAACTTTGTAGATGACAAGTCTTAGTTGATTGCAACATTTCTACATCATCTCTATGAGTAAAATGTCATCAACGTAAAACACAACAATCATTACCATACTCCCACTAACCCTCTTTTACACATATGGCTCATTCGCATTCCTAAGGAAATCAAATTGAATTGGCTAATCTTCCACTCTGATATTGCCTTTATAAATGATTTTTTTAGAGTTATGGTATTACTAATCTATTTGTGCTTTCATCCTTTGATAAGACCTTGGCTTCTTTGCTTGTGCAATTATTCTATTGTTATCTCAATACTCAAGTACTCGATCAATAATGGTTGGAACTATATCCAATTTATAGGTCACTACCATGACTTTAAGCGTAACACTTTACTACCAGTCGTGCCTTTATAGGTCACCACATCTCCATGTTCTTCAATTTATTTTTACAGACGTATTTGCAGTTAATGGGAACCATTCCCACTAATGGGCCCACCAAGGTCAAACCTTGTTGGAGTACATAGAGTTCATTTTAGATTGCATGGCATTTTGCTAATTTTCAAATTTATGTCATACATCATTACTCCTTAGTTAGATCAATATTTAAAAAAAAAGATCCTCCTTGCTACTCTCTAGTAAGAGACTCTTATCGTATAAGTAGCCCTGAGATCCTTTCAGATCTAATTGGAGGTTGTGTAGTAGAAGTTTTAGTAATTTGTTCATACACCATTGCCACTTATGAGATAAATTGTGGTTCTTGAACTATTTCAAGGTCTATGATCTAGCAATTTCTATCTAATAGAAATTCCTTCTTCACAAGAAGGTGGTCCCTAGAAAACAAACTCCTTTGTTCTTAGGAACTATAGAAATGGTATTCTTTAGATTCATTTGGATACCCCACAAATTTGCATAAGCTGGATTCACATCCATCTTATCTTTCGCTGACTGCTTTAAAGAAGTAGGCCCCTTTATACCCTTAGGTATATATGCAATGGGTCTTTTACCACATCATATCACATATGATATTTTTTAGCACCGATTTAGATGATATCATCACTTGATAAAAATATCATCGATTCTAGGGTGAATTCCCAGAATGAATGAGGAAATAAGTGAAACTCAACTCGGATTCACTTAAAGTGAGAATCTAATTCTCCATTAGATAATCAAGAACTTACCACCTTAGTACTCTCTTTCTCGATCACATCGATTGATTTAATACTTTGGCCGATTTAATTCTCTACTTCATATCTAAATTCTTTGAACCCTTCAAAGGATCTTAGAATAATAAAGTAAGAATAATTTGCTTGTACACTAACACTTAGTGGACTGCTTACGTCTCTTTGGATCACATCCAAAGGCATGGTTTGCTCTTTTTGTCCCACAAATGGTGATTTGAACATGTTTTTCTAGAGATAAGATTTACAAGTTGGCACCTCATACAAGTCTAAAAGGTCAAGCACATGTACCATTTTTTGAACTCTTTCTTTAGAGATATGACTTAATCTAGTCGACCACAAGTATGCACTATTTTGATTATCTAATTATTAGATTACTTTGTTGATTATATAGCATAGAATGTTGGGATTGTATAGTTCATTTGATAATGTAGCAAAGACAATTAACTAATATTATCCTAATTCCATCCATAGTTAAGTAGATCATTCCAATAGCCAATAAAGCAACACTTACTTTATTCTCAAGTTTAAGGATCGTCCTTTATCTTAGTCTCCATTTTTCTTGTCATCCACTGCAACCCCTTACAAAGATGGGATCATATCCGATATCCAATATCCAAGAAAATATTTATCAACCTTAATGGATGATATCAACAATGTATAAACTTGAATTAGAACCCCTTCTAATTCAACTAAGCAAGTCAATACTTGTGTTTCCTCTTTCTATGCCCTAAATATCCATAATGGTGACAAACATCTATATTGAGCTAGTAAGTTTGTTTGTTTGTCGAGATTATCCTATGTGGAATTACTAGAGATAACCATTATCCTATGCAAGGCAGAAATTTAAGCATTTATTCAATTAATATCCATTTATGATATGGTCTTTAATCATAAATGTCTCCCAGTATTTTATTCAAATTCCATCACCCTCTAGATGAAAATTTGATAAATCTAATTTTTTAGTGGGCTTGAGGTCCAACTAACCTTGTCATACACCTCAATTTTATGAGCCCATACAACAAAAAAAGTTACTTATTGAAATAAATTATTGATACAATATATAATATATCTACAAAGAAGAAGAAGAAGAAAAATGAAGAAGAAGAAAAAAGAAAATGAAAAGAAAAGAAAATGAGAAAGAAGAAAAATATGAAAAGAGAAAATAAAAATTCAAAAACAAGGGAGAAAACATAAATAAAAAAAAACTCTTGAAAGGAGCAACACATCTTACAATTAAAATATAATATCCTCAAATGAATGAGATAAATAATAGAGATAATATGTAGTATTTTTTAAAAAAAATGGGGAAATTTTTTATTATTGTAAATATCATAATTAGATTTTAAAATAGTCAAATCCGACTAGTTATCTTTTAATTAAATTCAAAGTGTTTTTTTTTCTAACAAGTGGATGAGAAACGTTTTAGGCAAAAATATTATTCATTGAAATAATCTAAACAGAACTCATGAAATTAGGTTTTTTGTTTTGGTAATTTTCAGATACATGGGTATATTGGTCAATTTAGGTGGATACTTGGTCAAATTATGCCAACACACAACTACTTTCGCATTCCTTGTGCATGCACTAACAACACCATCAATTTCTGATTTAATAGGAATTTTATGTAGACTTTTACATTACATGGGGTTTTTAGGCTACATTTTAAAAAAGAGTGTTTTTTGGATTTTTGCTAAAATATAGGGGTATTTTCAACTTTTTTAACCTTTTCTTTCATCATAACTTTTTTACCTATGCATGAAATTAAAAATCCTACGTATTGCAATTTCTGAAAATCATTGGTCAGTAGGGTTTGCTTTTTTAATGCATTTATCTCTTAATATGTGTTAGTTTGTAAGTCATTCAATGCTCTTTGATGCGGATTGATTTTTTATGCTGAGGTGAATCCGCTTCTCCCCAAGAAATGTTGATGTTGAATCACTTCTCCTTAGGAATATGTTCTAAGCAAGCTGTTTCTTAAGATGGGTTCCCTGGCTTGGGGTTGTCCCAAGAAAATCCCTACGATGCTTAAGACAACAAGTATTTTAGAGAGAATAATTACTAACTGACAGTAAGAGAAATAAACAACATACCTTCTAAATGCATAGAATGGGGGTATTTATACTTGTTTAAATGGGATATGAGCCTCATAGACCTTTGATGTAATTTGGACTTCTTTGTTTTATAAATTTGATTAGACTTAAACCATGTATTTATTAGGATTAAATAAAGTAAATGAAACAAACCCATTATACAGCCTTCCAACTCTTAGGCAAATTAGTGGAGCATGAGTTGGTTGGGAGTTAGTAGTCTTGACAGATGAGGAAACAATTTTATGCATAAATAGGAGTTGGTGAACATTTTTTGTTTTCAACAAAGAGACTCATCTCAAGCTTCATATTCTAATCCATAGGCTCTAGAGGTATGTTCTCTCTCTTAGAGTTTTAATTTCAAACATTTGTCCTTATTCTTCTTCTTTTCTATCTTCTTAGAGTGGTTATGCTTGGGAGAATAGATCTAAGACTCGAATAAGATGGAAACATTATTGGCTAAGAGTTATCGTGTGACAAGTGCATGGAGGGTGTGCCATGGGGAGAGTGGATACCACTGGCGGCACCTCAAATCTATTCATAACAACTATTGAGATAAGGGTGCCTTGGCAGCCATTGCTGTGTTGAGGTGGGCAAAACCTACCTACTGCCAAGGAAAAGGGTACCTCAAAGCCCCTCCCGAGTTAATGCAACCGGTGACCACTTAGTGTTAAGGTATTGGGGCCTCACAACATTTTTTCCATCAGTGAGCTTGCTTTCTACCGAGGTGTTAGTGCCTTGGCAAGCTCCCGATCAAGCTAGGGTGATCGCATCAGGGTACCCCTCATCTTATCAAGAAGGGTTTTTTTCCCCCTATTGTGGTAGTATATTAAGTGTAAGAAAGGGTTTTTCGGGCAGTATGGTCATGCTGGGTAGTGCAATATTGAGTTCTATCCAACCTACTCCTTTGTATTTTTCACCCTATTCAGTAGATCACTATCCGTTGAGTATCTCATTAAGGTTTTCCCTGGGTTGAGAGAGGCACTTTTGGGCCTGCCTAATTGCTCATCTGATTTGCTAAGGAGTGAAGATGTTAAGTCTCAGAATGGTAATCTGAGTCCATCAAAGGACCACGGTAGCAGTAGCAGTCAGGATGATAGTAATCAAGATAAATCTATCATGAGGGTTGTTTGGTACGAAGAAAGATCCTTCCTTGTGTGGTTCAATGTCTACGCATAGCAAGGTGATGAATGTTGATACTTTGGACAATGTTGTATCCAAAAGAGAGCTTTTATGCTTTAGAAGAGGCTTGGGTTGCCTTTTTGCTATAGGTTGCTCCTTTCTTCTCTCAGCCAGAGCAGTTACTTCATAATTTACATGGGTAGCTTGAATAATGGGTTTTCCATCCCTTCTCATTTTATTCGTAGAGGTCGTTCAGGCATTTGTTCTTTGTGTCGGTCAGCTTACTCCTAAATCCCATATATATATTAAGGGATTTCATCATCATTTAAGGGACGTAGGATTTCCAATGACTATAAAGAGTTTTGTTTCCCTCTTTATGGTAAGGAGAGTAGTTGATGTAATAGCTAAGCCTCATACTACTCACTTGACCAATATGATTCATGTATTACGTGCTAATTTTATATGCTACTTGCATTTCTATTGATATTGCATATTTTATTTCATTTTATACTACATTCTTGAATATTAAACTTAATTCTGAAGCTCTTATATGGTATTGGTTATTGAATTTCCTAATCTAAGTAGTTGATTTTATATTAAAATAAGAAGAAAATGAGGTTGATTAATATTGGATATAGATGGGATATATATATTATAATTTTAGAAGTGTTAAAACTATTACTAGTAAGCTTATACGATTTAATTCGATTTCATCTAGGTATTTCAAAAGTATATATGGGTAAATTGCATATTTGGGGCATTGGAAATAAGATACTATGATTGAAAGGTGATATTACAATATTCATTTATGTATAAGATTATATAATTTTTAATATGGATAATTATTTAAGAATCGGGTGACAATCGGGTAAAGAACCTAATGAACAGACATAGCAATTACCTATAAGAATGAATGGTGACTAAGATAGGTTGCAACCAAATAAGAATATGTGACACACACAAGATTAGGGCTGCAAGATAAGGGAGAAAATCAGATTTTACCATTACATGCCACCTTATACTTAGACTTTTCAAGCTAGCACCTCAACTTCACTATAAAGCTAACAGCCACAATTTGAACCTTCTTTTGAACCATTTCAGCTTCTAAATATATAAAAAAAAAATCTCTCTAAATAGGTCCTAAGTGATTCCAACCGAAAAAGGAGGCAAAACAAGCAAAGGAAAGGAGAAATAAACAAGTTCAAGTAGAAAACTGTGTAAGGTGAACTTAACCTACGGGTTTAGCATGAATTTTAGATTTATTTTAAGGTTTATTAGCTTATTCAGCTTTAAATATTATTTATATATGTGTTAGGATGTTATTCGATAGGCATTGGTGCACAAAGAAAGGGTTTTTGGTTGCAAATATTTGATAGAAAATACTTATACTAGAAACTGTCACCTTGTTGTATTCTTGTGTTTTAGGTTTCAAAAGTGTATGGTATGTTGAATAAAACCTATAAGTATCATCATATACATGTTTATATATGAGTTAAGAGTATTGTAATAAATTTTCATTGGTTAGAAATTGAAATAGGGCAAGGTATTGAAGAAACACTCAAAACTGCCAAAGTAAGAATATATGTTCTAGTGTGTTGTGAAGGGGACTAAATTAGGGGAACTTAGACCCATGGGTTTTGGAAACTTTATGGCACAGTTATATTTTTCTACATGTTATATAAGTTTGGTAAAAATTTGAGAGTGAATAAATATTCCTAAGGATGTCAACGTGTCTATGAAACTTAATGTGGCAGCAAGGAAATTAGAAGGTGAAATTATGTCCATTTGATAACTTAACATGTTTCAACCTAGACATATTGCTATTGAGTATTAACAATTAAATACATGGTATTAGAGTGATAATACTTCAATTACATGATGTTTACATGTATCTAAGATAAGAAATTAAGGTATTTGAGGGACTAAATTGGGTTCTAATTTGTGAAAGCATGATTGTTACCTAGATAACTAAGTGTTTAAGGTCTTAGTATGAGATTTTGTGCTTCAACTTGCCAAATTGAGAATGGTGCTTGATGTTGGGTAATATTATAGGCTATTTTACATCTAAGGTTGGAGTGGAACACTAAACAAATCTAAACTAAGCCACCAACCAAGTGAAAGGTAAGTAAAGATTCATTTGCAATTACAATGCAGAGACATAGTAAATGTCTAATTGATATGTAATACCATAGATCATATGTGCTTAGCAGAGGGCACGCATTACTGTCATTCATGTCCATTGAGCATACGTACATAGGCATTGGCATATGTATGCATCGTATACGAGCATTGTGATAAACCTTGCATTACACGGCATGAAAGAAAAATATTTTGTTGACCACTACTAGTGCACCGAAACATGCATGGATTTGCATGGTTGTATGCATATATTTACAGGTTCATGTGCATGGATTTGCCTTTGTATGAGTATGCATGGATTTGCAGGTTCATGTGCATAGATTTGCCCTCGTATGAGTATGCATGAATTTGCATGCTTATATCATTATTGGCCATTGGATTATGGCATTGTGCAAAGCTCTTTTCCAATACATGGGATAGCAGCATTGGTCAGGGGCCCAAGAAAGAAATAATTTTGAGAGAAATATTTTGATGCATGTAATTGCATTGTAGTTATAACATTTTGAGTTGCATGATTTAATATTGTGGATTATTCTTTGGTATGCATAATCTTTACTTGTTGAGCATTAGCTCATATAATTTATACATTGTGGGTGAGTCTGGTAACACTTGATACCATGAACTTACTAGGCATGCTGTTGGGGTTCCTACAGGTTCTGAAAATCAGTGTATATGGATGATGATCTACTAGGTTATGTTGTGGGCATATTCTAATTTTTACAATCATTATTATTATGTAAATGTTGTCTATATGTAAAGGTTTACAAAATACAAAATGTCCTTACTTCTTCCAAAAGTATAGTCTATTATTTTAATTTTTGAGTTTATCATATTATAACTTTGGGATATCGTGTCCTATATAAGTCTTAAAAATTTATAGTAAATAAGTTTGAGAATAAAGTGACTATGATGGGTGTTGTGTTTTTATATAAATGATGATTTTTTTATATACAAGGTTATATGTACACACACATGTGCTACCTTGTCAAAATTATTATTATACTAATATCTATATTTAGTGGTGGGAGTGTTATAGTTGAGAAGTCTTTTTATCACTTATTCCTTCTATCTCTCATAGCATGCATGATAAGTTCATAGAACATTGTGTAACTACTAGATTGTTCAACTAGTTTTTTGATGTAAAACGTTTGTTCCCAATAGGTACCATAGTACTTGATTTTATATGTATGCTTTGACAGCTTTGATTTGATGTACTTGCTTCTCATATTTTCTTATTTGCTCTTTTAGGGAAGGACATAGATATTGCAGATATCAAGGCTTACAAGAAGAAGGTTCATGGAATAGAAGGTAGTTCAGCTAGACCTCTTTCAAAGAGAGGAACTTCAGGCTTGGATACCTTAGTGGCAAGTGACTTAGCTCGAGTATATGATTTATTAAACTTTTATCTTCCTTATAATTCTCTCTTCTATATAATAACTCTTGTCCTCTTCTTCTTTTTTGCCAGGCCCTCATGGTGACTACCATGATCATCGTACAAAATTTAAAATAGGTTGTAAATAGATAAATCAATAATGAGAAACACTAGATTACAGCTGTATAAAATGTGTGTAACATCAGATTTGAACCACCACTTGACACCTCAAGCCTTACCACCTCATGCTTTGCCATCTCAAGCTACCACCTCAACCTTTCTTCATTTCTATCCTTGAACCATGACCGAAAACTATTTTTTGAGCTATTTCACCTCCAAAACCTCCATATTAAATTTTAGAAGTTGCTCCCAAGTGATTCCAAGCAAAGGGAAGTAAGGAGGAGCAAGTAGAAACTAAAAATTGTGCATAGGTGAGTTTAACTCATGTTTTGATTTCAATTCTTGATTTATTTGAGGGTTTATATTTTATAAAGATTCTATTATTGTTTATAACCATGTTAGGATGTTATTTATGGTCTTATAATTCACAAAAGAAGGATTTTTAGTTGCAAAATCACAATAGAAATCACTAGGGGCAGAAACTGTATACTTGCTGGTTTTTGTTTTTAAAGCTTTATATATGTATAATAACTTGATTAAAACCTATATATTTCACCAGATATGTGTTTATATATGATTTTAGGTGATGTATGTAAATTTGGAGAGGTTATAAATAGAAATATGGTTTGATATTTAAAGAGACACTCAAAACTATCGTGATAGAACTTACAGTTTCTGTGTTGTGATAATTAGGCTGGTTTTGCTGAGGTAAATCAGTGATTTTAGGCAATTATAAAATATGGTTACATTTCTCTCCATGTTATATAAGTGTGGTAAAAATTTGGGAGTGATTGGATATGCTTAAGGATGTCAAAGTTAGCATGCAATTAAACTGGACAACAAGAAAATATGAAAATGTGAATCTGTCCCATTTGATTACTTGGCATGTTTCAACCTAAATATTTTGCTATTGGGTTCTAACAATTAGGTAAAATCTATTAGAGTGATGATACCTCAATTACATGGTGTTTAAATGTATCTAAGATGAGAAATTAAGGTATTTGAGGGACTATATTGGGTTCTAGTTTGTGAAAGTTTGATTGTTATCTAGATAGCTATGTGTTTAAGGTCTTAGTATGAGATTTTGTGCTTTCAACTTGCCAAATTGGGAATGATGCTTGATTTTGGGTAATATTATAGGCTATTTTACATCTAAGGTTGGAGGCAAATACTAAACAAATCTAGACTAAGCCACCAACCAAGTAAAAGGTAAGTAAAGATTCATTTGCAACTACAATATATTGACATAGTAAATGTGTGATTGATATGTAATATCATAGATCATATGTGCATAGCAGAGGGAACACATTACTATCATTCATGTCCATTGAGCATACATTCATGGGAATTGGCATGTGCATGCATCATATATGAGCATTATGATAACTCTTACATTGCACGACATGATTCTGAGAAAGGAAAATGTTTTGTTGACCACTACTAGTACACCGAAGCATGCATGGATTTGTATGGTTGTATACATGGATTTGTAGGTTCGTGTGCATGGATTTGCATGCTTATGAGTATGCATGGATTTGGATACTTATATCATTATTGGCCATTGGATTATGACAGTGTGCAAAGCTCTTTTCCAATACATGGGATAGTAGCATTGGTCAGGGACTCAAGAAATAAATGATTTTGAGAGAAATGTTTTGATGTATGGAATTGCATTGTGGGTATTGAATTTTGAGATGCATGACTTGATATTGTGGATTATTATTTGACATGCATAATCTTTACTTGCTGAGCATTAGCTTATATATTTTACGCATTGTAGGTGAGCACGACAATGCTTGAAGCATCTTGTGCTGGCTGGGCGGCTGTTGGAGCTCATGTAGGTGTCTAAGAGAGTATGTACCAAAGGCACAATCACACCGGCCAAAGAAATGTACCAGCCAGGGTGTTCACCATGTTCAGGGCGGATGCAGAGGTAAATTCATCAATGGTGATAGGTAAACTTTATATTTCTAGTGTTCCAACACTTGTGTTATTTGATTCTGGAGCCATGCATTCATTTGCATCCACTGAGTACGTGAAGAGATTGGGTAGAATACCAGATGTAGCATAAATCAGTTATAGTGTAAAAGTCCCCTCTAGAGATGCTAGACAAATCGATCGGATTTTGAGAGCTTGTGTTATACCTATTGAAGGTAGAGAATTATATGCAGATCTGATTGCGCTAGATATGAATGATTATGATGTCATTTTAGGCATGGATTAGCTATCAAAGTACGGGGCTACTATCGACTGTAAGAAAAAGACAGCGACATTTCAACTTTCTAGGAAAGAGTCTTTCACATTTGCCAGCATTGTGAAGAATTTCAGATTCCCTGTGATTTCAGCAGTGAAGGCACAATGATTACTCGATGTTGGTTGCGAAGGATACTTGGTGAGTATCATGAGCATTGAAGAACAACACCCACCAACTCTTAGTGAAATACCAGTGGTGCAGGAATATACTGAAGTATTCCCAGATGATCTTCTGGGATTGCCACCAGATTGTAAAATAGAGTTTGTTATTGACATAGAATTAGGAACCTCTCTAATTTCTAAAACTCCCTACAAAATAGCTCCCTTGGAGTTGAAAGAATTGAAAGTACAATTGCAGGAGTTATTGGACAAGGGATTCATCAAATCGAGCTTTTCACCTTGGGGAGCGCGGGTTCTATTTGTACGTAAGAAGGATGGCACCATGAGATTGTGCATCGATTATCGAGAGTTGAATAGGGATATGATTAAGAATAAGTATCCATTACCCAGAATCGATGATTTATTTGACGAGCTTCAGAGTGCTGTAATATTTTCAAAGATTGACTTATGCTCTGGGTACCTTCAATTGAAAATAAAGGAAGATGATATCCCCAAGATGGCATTTATTATAAGATATGGGCATTATGAATTTTTGGTGATGCCGTTCAGATTGACTAACACTCCAGCAGCATTCATGGATCTGATGAATAGAAGAGTGTTTAAACACCTCAGTCGGTATCTAATACCGAGAAACATTATTAACTAAAAGGTTAACTTCATACAAGAATTTTTCTGGCCACTCACAAGGTATTCCTAACAGTTCCTCTTCCAATGCCCCTGCTAGACACAATAGTGACACTTGTCCTAAGCTTTGGAACCCTTTGTCACTCCACCCGAGGCCTTTAAGCTTTTGGCCTTCTTAAAAGAACCCTTTATCTTACCTTACTTTAACCTTTTGTTCTTAGATTGGGATGAATAGCTAATGAGCAAAATATGCTTTTCCTTTTTCATGGAGGATTCTACCTACATGTTGAGTGATAAGTGCATATTTTGACATATTTTTGTATCAAATGCTTTATACTTTTCTTGCTTTATTTTTGTTAATAAATTGTTTTATTAATATTTTGTGTTAGGGAATAAATGAAAACATATTTCTAGACTTGTGCAGTTTTTGTAATTTGAGCATAACTTCATGATCAAAAGCCCTGTGGACCTGAAACTTATTATATTTCAAAGAAAAGTGATAGAGGTACAACTTTTCTATTGGAATCTTAGCCCAATTCAGTCTTGATTATAGCAGAAAATTTATCCAAGTAGTTGCACAAAATGGATCACCAAAATTCGGATTAGAGTTCAGCATAGTATTGACGTATTTTACCAATTGGATTATATCTCTTGATACCAAATTTATTTAAGGCCAAAATTTAGATATGTTAAACAAGGTTACTGAAGACAAGATGGTGAAAAAATATGTCAAAATAGTAAAAACAAAGGCTATAAGTTGCTGCTACTGTTAAAGGATTACTCTTGGACATGACTCGGTAATTTGACCATATCTTCTTCATCCAACCACCAAATTTAACAAAAGATATATGAAAATATATCAGCACTAAAAGATCTACATTTGTATTATTTACACATCTTCAAAATTTGGCTATATTTGATAAAAAAATGCAATTCAATTTAGTGGGTGAAAACTTGGTGTAACAACTTACCAACTTTTAGCAACTAGCATACCACTTGATTAACCCCTCCATATTTGTTTGGCCTCTAGCTTACTCCAAGTACTATAAATAGGTCATGTATTAAGCTTGTAAGAGAGGGGGGTAGAGGGTTTATTTAGGCTAAGTTTTATAATTTGTATGTTTTCTAGTATTGTAAGTTTTCTAATAGTAATAGAAATGCATTCTCTAGTTTCTCTTCTAATTTTAGCCTTTGCTACTTTTATTATGTCTTTCTAAATTTTATTTTGTTGATGAAAAAGGGTGAACCTCTTGATGGAGGAAGAGGAATGGTTATAAGGGTAGAAAATATTTAAGTATGTTGTATTATTATTATTATTTTTGATCTAAACCCTACTTATTTATTGGTGATTCTCGATTTAGTATCTTCAATGGCACAATAAATACTTGAGTTCATTTAGCTTATTGTACGGCTTTACCTATCCGACTACTAATGTGAAACCTTGATTCGTTGTTGATGAAGGTGTGCATAAATGCTTGATCTCATAAATAAGTGTTGGCGTTAAGAGATAATTTGCAATAGTAAGACAATATCATGATTACCTTATTGCATAAGTTATTTGATAATATCTTTCCATTGGAACCTTCATTATGTATGGATTCCAATTGTGGCAATTAATAAAAGTAAAAAAGAATAAATAGCCATTTCTTTATCTAAAACTTAAGAGTGGATCCCTAATCTTCAGTACTTTTATTACTTTGATTTTTCTTTAATTACAGCATACATTAATTGTTCATATATTTTAATTCACATAAACTCCATCTTTTTAGAAATATAAACTTGAATTCTTCAAACAACTTCCCTATGGATCGACCTCGAACTCATGAGAAATTTATTACTTAATACAACCTACACTTGGGTTTGCAACCTTAAAGTTGTAGCAAGTTTTTGGCGCTGTTGTTGGAGAAGGCAAGGTAAGTATTTAAGTTTGTTAATATTTTTCCTTTGTAAATATAGTTTATTTATTTTCTTTATAGATATATGGTTATATGGTGTCGTAATCATAATTCTCGACATTTAGTTAGAAATAATTCTAAAACTTTGTTTGAAAATTTGTTTGAATCATCTCCATACACTTCCACCATGGCTGAAAATGAAAGTGTCCAGGATGAAAATGAGAATCAACAGGTGCATACCATGTGTTATTACTTGCAACTTTCTCGAAATTCTTCTCATTCTTGTTTCATTTTTCCTCTGAATGCAAATAACTTCAAGTTAGGTATGATCTTTTTATTTCCTAATTTTCATGGTTTAGACTCTAAAAGCCCTTACTTGCATTTAAAACTTGATGAAGTATGTGCCACTTTTGATAATCAAAACTGCACAAATGAGATTATTAAGCTCAAATTATTTTCTTTTTCTTTAAAAGATAAAGCAAAAAATTGGCTTAATTCTTTAAAACCTAGGTCAATTAGTACTTGGTAAGAAATGCAAGCTGAATTTTTGAAAAAAAATTATTTCCAACTCATAAAACTAATGCTTTGAAAAGACAAATTCAAATTTTGCTCAAAATTCTAGTGAAGTTTTCTTTCAATGTTGGGAAAGATTTAAAGATTTGTTGAATTCATGCCCAAATCATGGTTTTGAAAAATGATGCTTAATTAGTTTCTTTTATGAAGGTTTAACTCCTTAAACAAAATAATTTGTTGAAACAATTTGTAATGGTGAGTTTTTTGATAAAAAACCTGATGAAGTCCTAGAATATCTAGATCATTTGGTAGAAAACTCTCAGTCATGGCATAGTGTTAATTCTTACGAAGATTCTATTAGATCTAATCTTGCTAATAGTAATATAAAGGAAAATATTACCTTAGCCAAGAAGATGATCTAAATACTAGGCTTGCTAGTTTAACAAGAAAAGTTGAAGCCATGGAACTTAAAAAAATAAAGGAAATCAAATTTGTACAAGAGGAAGAAGTTTGTAGTAATTGTGAACTTTTGAGGCACTCTACCAATGAATGTTCAAACATTCCAGTACAAGCAAATTTCATGAACACATTCAGAAAACCTTTTCATTCTCCGTATTCTGAAACTTATAATCCACGATGGAGAAATTATCTCAATTTCAATTGGCGAGATGATAACCGTGCCCAACCGCTGCATTCACAAAAACCACCAAACTTTCATTCTTATCCAGCTGTACATATAAAATCCCTTGAGAAGACTTTGCAAGCATTTATGCATGAACAAACAAACATCAATAATCAGACTTCACAAGCTATCAATGATATCAGAAGCACGTTTTCAACACTGACAATTTCTTTGAGTACTCATAAAAAAGGTAAATTTCTTGCTCAACCTCAACCTAATCTTTCCTCTCAGTGTCATGTTTTTTCTTCAGGTGAAAATGCAGTCAAGGAGGCTAATTCAGTTACAACTCTTCATAATAGAAAAGTTATTGACAAGACTATTCATCCCAAGAAGAAAGTTTCTAATCCACCTCCAAAAATGAAAAATAGAAATAGTCTTGACGATGAAGGTAAGTTTGAAGAAGGTAAGTGTGAAAATAAAGAAAAAGAAAAATATTTACCTCCAGCACCCTTTCCTCAAAGATTACAAGCAACTAAGAACTAAAATGCTGAAATTTTTAAAATTTTTAAATAAGTGAAGATTAATATTCTATTGTTGGATGCAATCAAGCAAGTTCCACTTTATGCCAAATTTTTGAAAGATTTGTTAACAATCAAAAGAAAATATCATGTAGGCATTTTTAACTGAAAGTGTTAGTTCATTCATTCAACAATTCACTCCACCCAAGTTCAAAGATCCAGGTTGTCCAACCATTTCATGTATCATAGGAAACATTAGAATAAAGCGTACTTTGTTTGATCTTGATGCTAGTGTAAATCTTCTACCTTTCTTAGTTTATGAATAGTTAGGTTTGGAAGAACTTAAAACAACTTCTATTATACTTCAACTACCTAACCGTTCGATTAAAGTTTCAAAGAGAATAGTAGAAGATATGTTGGTACAAATTGATAAGTTTTACTTTCCAGTTGATTTCATTATTTTGGATACAGAGCCGATTGCACAAACACATACACAAATTCCTAGCATTTTGGGTCGTCCATTTCTTGTAACTTCAAATACTTTAATCAATTGTAGGAATGGTATTTTGAAGTTATTATTTGGGAATATGACTTTGAAAGAAATTTTTAAAATTTAATATAAAGGTTTTGGAGGTGAAATAGCTCGCAAAATAGTTTTTGGTCGTGGTTCAAGAATAGAAATGAAGAAAGGTTGAGGTGGTAAGACTTGAGGTGTCAAGTGGTGGTTCAAATCTCATGTTACACATATCCTATACAGTTGTAATCTAGTGTTTCTCATTATTGATTTATCTATTTGCAACATATTTTAATTTTCGTACAATTGAATAATAAATTCTACCCTAATTTTTTAATCGTTCATTCGATCTCTAAACCGATTGGCATCTGATTCTTAAATGATTGTCTTGTTGGAATTTCTAAAATTATAACACTTAAATCAAATTATATCATGTCCAATATCCAAGTATGTTAATTTACAAATATATACTTTTGAAATAACTTGATCAAATCAAATTAAACTGTATAAACTTACTAGTGAGACCTTTAACACTTCTAAAAATTATAATGTGTAACCTAGTAACATTCATCATATTGATACTTAATTTTCTTCTTATCCCAATATAGAATTGACCAATTGATGTCAATATCAATGCAAATAGCATGCAATTAACATGTAATGCATGAATCATATTTAGCCAGGTGAGTAGTGAGAGGTTTGGGTGTCACATCCTCCCCTTCTTATAAAAATTTCATCGCCAAAATTTTACTTATTCAAAAAGTTTAGGGTACTTATTTCTCATTTCATCCTCCCTTACCCAAGTGGCCTCTTCTACTGATTAGTTTATCCATAACACTTTAACCAATGGAATCTATTTATTTCTCAGCTGTTTCACTTCTCGTAATAAAATCTGTACAAGCTTTTCTTCATAGCTCAAATTTGCCTTTAATTCCACTGGTTCATTCTTCAGAATGTGGGAGGGATTAGCAATATATTTCTTCAGCATAGACACATGAAATATATTATGTATTTGGGACATAGATGCCGGCAGATCCAGTCTATAAGCAAACTTCATTGGTGCTATTTTCAAAAATACCTGATCTCCTACCACAAACTCCAGTGCCCTTCTTCATCGACTACATAACTTTTCTATCGATTTTGGGCAGTTTATATTCTTTGTCGAATCTGTAACACAGCTTCTGTCATCTCTCGAATCATATCTAGACCTAAAAGTTTCTTCTCACCAACTTCATCCTAGTGTATCGGAGACCTACACTTTTTGCTATACAATGCTTCATAGGGAGCCATTCCAATGCTAGTCTGATAGCTGTTGTTGTACAAAAATTCCACCAAAGGTAGGAATTTACTCCACTGACCTTGGAAGTCTAATACACAGCCTTTGAGCATATCCTCTAATATTTGTATTATTTGTTTAGATTGCCCATCCATCTGAGGATAATATGTTGTAGTGAATGATAACTGCGTTCCCAAAGCTTTGTGTAAACTTCTCCAAAAAGTAAACAAAAATCTAGAATCTCTATCAGAAACTATAGACAATGACACACCATGAAAACCGCCCTCTAAATTGTAAAATATTATTCTAAGTCATCTCAAATTCAGGAGACTTTCTTGCACCACCATCTTTTCTCATCTTGATGAGATTTTCATCATCTCGTTGCCCCTGTTTGATCCTATCAATTAGCGTAGGCTGAAGCATCAAGGCTGCCAACTTTGCCATCTCTGCTGCCTCATATTCAACTCTTTTTGCATGAAGAAGTATTTGAGGCTCTTGTGATCCATATAGATCTTGCACCGTTCACTATATAGATAGTGCCTCCATATTTTAAGTGCAAATACTACAGCAACAAGTTCCAAGTCATGTGTGGGGTAATTCTTTTTGGACTCTTTAAGTTGCCTGGATGCATACGTAATTACTTTACCATTCTACATCAGTACATATCCTAATCCATTCTGCGACACATCACTGTAAATTACGAATCCTAGAAACCTGATGGAATTGAGAGAATGGGTGCTGAAGTCAACCTGTTTTTTAGTTCCTGGAAACTTTGCTCACATATATCCGTCCATCTAAACGTCACCCTTTTTCTGGTTAATTGTGTCAATGGCATAGCAATCTTGGAGAATATCTCCATGAATCTCCGGTAATATCCATCTAAATCCAAAAAACTGCGCACTTTTAAATGATTAGTAGGCTGCGTCTAGTTGTTGATAGCTTCAACTTTACTTGGATCTACTGATATTCCTGCTCCTAATATAACATGTCCCAGGACAATCTCTTGAACATATAATTGGGCATAGCGATCCATGGAATATGTAGAACATATGGAAGCAAATGAGCAGACTTGGTAATCTGTCAACGATAACCCAAATAGCATCATGACCTTTAGTAGTCTTTGGCAAACTAGTTATGAACTCCATGGTGATCCTTTCTCATTTCCATTCTGGAATGAGTAGAGATTGTAAATTTCTGCAGGTCTTTGATGTTCGGTCTTTAACTGCTGACATGTTAGACATTGCTCCACATGCTGGGCGATGTTCTTTTTCATACCCGACCACCATTAATGCATTTTTAAGTCTCTATACATCATGGTAGCCCCTAGATGTACTGAATAAAGGGTTGAATATGCCTCTTTTAAAATGTCCTGGCTTTAGTTTCAGGACCTCCAATACTTGTCTCAAATGTGCGGCATACTCTTCTTTAGCTCTGGAGTCAACTAGAATATCATTGATGAACACGATAACGAATTTAGAAACTCCTTAAACACTTTGTTCATCATATCCATGAATACTACTAAAGTGTTAGTCAATCCGAGCGGCATCACCAAAAATTCATAATGCCCATATCTTGTACTAAATGCTGTCTTGGGGATATCCTTTTCCTTTATTTTCAATTGTAGCACCCTGAAGCTGGTCAAATAAATCATCGATTCTGGGTAATAGATACTTATTCTTAATCATGTCCCTAATCAACTCTCGATAATTGATGCACAGTCTCATGGTGCCATCTTTCTTACGTATAAATAGAACTGGTGCTCTCCAAGGTGAAAAGCTCGGTTTGATGAATCCCTTGTCCAACAACTCCTGTAATTGTACTTTCAATTCTTTCAACTCCAATGGAGCTATTCTGTAGGGAGTTTTAGAAATTGGAGAGGTTCCTAGCTCTATGTCAATAACAAACTCTATTTTATGATCTAGTGGCAATCTCGGAGGATCATCTAGGAATACTTCAGTATATTCCTCCACCACTGGTATTTCACTAAGAGTTGGTGGGTTTTTCAATGCTCATGATACTCACCAAGTATCCTTCGCAACCAACATCGAGTAATCGTTGCGCCTTCACTACTGAAATCACAAGGAATCTGAAATTATTCACAATGCTGGCAAATGTGAAAGACTCTTTTCCAGAAAGTTGAAATGTCGCTGTCTTTTCCTTACAGTTGATAGTAGCCCCATACTTTGATAGCCAATCCATGTCCAAAATTACTTCATAATCATTCATATCCAGCACAATCAGATCAGCATATAATTCTCTACCTTCAACAGGTATAACACAAGCTCTTAAAATCTGATCGGTTTGTCTAGCATCTCCAGAGGGGACTATTACACTATAATTGATTTCTACTACATCTGGTAGTCTACCTAATCTCTTCACATACTCAGTGGATGCAAATGAATGCGTGGCTCCAGAATCAAATAACAGAAGTGTTGGAACACTATAAATATAAAGTTTACCTATCACCACCGATGGATTTTGAGTGTCTCTTTAAATATCAAACTATATTTCTAATTATAACCTCTCCAAATTTACATACATCACCTAAACTCATATATAAACACATATATGGTGAAATATATAGGTTTTAATCAAGTTATTATACATATATAAGCTTTAAAAACAAAAACTAGCAAATATACAATTTCTGCCCCTAGTGATTTCTTATTGTGATTTTGCAACTAAAAATCCTTCTTTTGTGAATTATAAGACCATAAATAACATCCTAACATAGTTATAAACAATAATAGAAGATTTATAAATCATACACCCTCAAATAAATCAAGAATTGAAATCAAAACATGAGTTAAGCTCACCTATGCACAATTTTCAGTTTCTACTTGCTTCTCCTTACTTCCCTTTGCTTCCTTCACTTTTTTCTTTACTTGGAATCACTTGGGAGTAACTTATAAAATTTAATATGGAGGTTTTGGAGTTGAAGTGGCTCAAAAAATAGTTTTTGGTCGTGGTTCAAGGATAGAAATGAAGAAAGATTGAGGTGGCAGTTTGAGATGGCAAAGCTTGAGGTGGCAAGGCTTGAGGTGTCAAGTGGTGGTTCAAATCTGATGTTACACACATCTTATACAACTGTAATCTAGTGTTTCTCATTATTTATTTATCTATTTACAACCTATTTTAATTTTTGTACAACTGGATAATAAATTCTACCATAATTTCTTAGTCGTTCATTCGATCTCTAAACTGATTGGCATCCAATTCTTAAATGATTATCTTGTTGGTATTTCTAAAATTATATGCACATATGGACCTTGTAATATGACACTTAAATCAAATTATATCATGTCCAATATTCCAAGTATGGTAATTTTCAAATATATACTTTTGAAATAACTTGATCAAATTAAATTAAACCGTAGAAACTTACTAGTAACCCTTTAATACTTCTAAAAATTATAACGTGTAACCTAGTAACATTCATCATATTGAAACATAATTTTTTTCTTATCCCAATATAGAATTTACAATTAGGTTAGGGGATTCGATAATCAATACCGTGCGAGAGCTCTAAAATTAAGTTTAATGATTAAGAATGCCGTGTAAAATAAAATGAATTATATAATGTCAATATTAATGCAAATAACATGCAATTAACATGTAATGCATGAATCATATGTGGCCAAGTGAGTAGTGAGAGGTTTAGGTATCACAACCATCTCCATCATCTTCTTCTCACGGTGAATAACATCAACAACACTCTTCCTTATCACCGCCTCAGAGCATCCTAACGGCTTCTCTAGGCTGATAGCTTGTGACTGATCATGGTAGTCACCATGAGGGCCTGGAAAAAAAAGGAGAATAGGACAAGAGTTATTATATAGAAGAGAGAATTATAAGGAATATAAAAGCTTAATAAATCATATACTCAGGCTAAGTCACTTACCACTAAGGTATCCAAGCCTGAAGTTGGCATGTGGCTGAGACGACTGATGTTATCCTCGCTGATGGCGTCTCTAGTCTAGCTGTAGCCCAAGGACATATGAGAGGTATCCCAAGTAGACTACATCCCCTCTAGGTGATTAATGTTGTAGAAGAACATACTCAAGCCAACAATGTGCTTGGGAGGAGTATCATCTGCATCATCCCTCATCTCCTTGTCTATTGTAGGAGTAGGAGGAGGCTCATCATCAGACTGCCACTTTCGCACTCTGCTAGGTGAGATGAAGACTTTTAATACCCACATTTACATTAGGATGAGGAACGCCACTCTCCACTGCCTCTTTTTGAAAGAGGTCTAGCTGAACTACCTTCTATTCCATGAACCTTCTTCTTATAGGCCTTGATATCTGCAATATCTATGTCCTTCCCTAAAAGAGAAAATAAGAAAATATGAGAAGCAAGTACATCAAATCAAAGCTGCCAAAGCATGCATATAAAATCAAGTACTAAGGTACCCATTGGGAACAAACGTTTTACATCGAAAAACTGGTTGAATAATCTAGCAGTTACACAATGTTCTATGAACTTATCGTACATGTTGTGAGAGATAGAAGGAATAAGTGATAAAAACACTCCTCAACTGTAACACTCCCACCACTAAATATAGATATTGGTATAACAATAATTTTGACAAGGTAGCACATGTGTGTGCATGTGTGTATATATATATTTACTTTTATCAAATGTAGCACTTTGAGATAACAGCAAAATATTTTCTCACATATAACCCTGTGTATAGAAAAATCATCATTTATATAAAAACACAACACCCATCACAATTACTCTATTCTCAGACTTATTTACTATAAAATTTTAAGACTTATATAGGACACAACATACCAAAGTTATAATACGATAAACTCAAAAATTAAAATAATAGCCTATACTTTCAGAAGAAGTAAGGACATTTCGCATTTTGTAACCCTTTACATATAAACAATAATTTACATAATAATAATAATTGTAAAAATTAGAATATACCCACAACATAACCCAGTAGGTCTTCATCCATGTACACTGATCCTCAGAACCTATAGAAATCCTAACAAGCTGCCTAGTAAATTCATAGTATCTAATATCACCTTATCAACCTTAGATGTAAAATAGCCTATAAAATTACCCAACATCAAGCTCCATTCCCAATTTGGCAAGTTGAAAGCATAAAATCTCATACTAAGACCTTAAACACCGAGTTATCTAGGTAATAATCAAACTTTCACAAATTAGAACCCAATATAGTCCCTCAAATACCTTAATTTTTCATCTTAGATGCATGTAAACATCATGTAATTGAAGTACTATTACTCTAATATCATTTATTTAATTGTTAATACTCAATAGCAACATGTCTATGTTGAAACGTGCTAAGTTATCAAATGGGACAGATTTTCACCTTCTAATTTCCTTGCTGCCACATTAAGTTTCATAGACACTTTGACATCCTTCGGAATATTTATTCACTCTCAAATTTTTACCACACTTATATAACATGTACAAAAATATAACTGTGCCATAAAGTTTCCAAAACACATGGGTCTAGGTTCCCCTAATTCAGCCCCCTTCACAGCACACCAGAACAGATATTCTTACTTTGGCAGTTTTGAGTATTTCTTCAATACCATGCCCTATTTCAATTTCTAACCGATGAAAATTTATTACAATACTCTTAACTCATATATAAACATGCATATGATGATACTTATAGGTTTTATTCAGCATATCATACACTTTTGAAGCCTAAAACACAAGAATACAACAAGGTGACAGTTTCTAGCACAAGTGTTTTCTATCAAGTATTTACAACCAAAAACCCTTTCTTTGTGTACCAACGCCTATCTAATAACATCCTAACACATATATAAATAATATTCAAAGCTGAATAAGCCAATAAACCTCAAAAAAATCTGAAAGTCATGCTAAACCCGTAGGTTAAGCTCACCTTACACAGTTTTCTACTTGAACTTGTTTATTTCTCCTTCCCTTTGCTTGTTTTGCCTCCTTTTTTGGTTGGAATCACTTAGGACCTATTTAGAGAGATTTTTCTATGTATTTAGAATCTGAAATGGTGCAGAAGAAGGTTGAAGTCGTGGTTGTTAGCTTAAGAGTGAAGTTGATGTGCTAGCTTGAAAAGTCTAAGCATGAGGTGGTATAAGGTTGAAGTGGCATGTAATGATAAAATCTGATTTTCTCTCTTATCTTGCAGCCCTAATCTTGTGTGTCTCACATATTTTTATTTGGTTTCAACCTATCTTAGTCACCATTCATTCTCATAGGTAATTCTTATGTCTGTTCATTAGGTTCTTCACCCGATTTGTCACCCAATTCTTGAATAATTGTCCATATTAAAAATTACATAATCTTATACATAAATGAATATTGTAATATCACCTTTCAATCATAGTATCTTATGTCCAATGCCCCAAATATGCAATCCCATATATACTTTTGAAATACCTAGATGAAATCAAATCAAACCGTATAAGTTTACTAGTAACAGTTTTAACACTTCCAAAATTATAATCTATATATCCCATCTATATCCAATATTAATCAACCTCATTTTCTTCTTATTTCAATATAAAATCAAATACTTAGATTAGAAAATTCAATAACTAATACCATACAAGATCTTCAGAATTAAGTATAATATTCAAGAATGTAGTATAAAATGAAATAAATTATGCAATGTTAATAGAAATAAAAGTACCATATAAAATTAGCACATAATGCATGAATCATATTGGCCAAGTGAGTAGTGTTAGGCTTAGTTATTACATAAACTACTCTCCTCACCATAAAGAGGGAAACAAAACTCTTTATAGTCATTGGAAGTCCTACGTCCCTTAAACGATGATGAAATCCCTCAATATATGTATGGGATTTAGGAGTAAGTTGACTGACACAAAGAACAAATGCTCGAATGACCTCTACTAATAAAATGACAAGGAATGGAAAACCCAATATTCAAGCTAGCTATGTGAATTGTGAAGTAACTGCTTTGGCCAAGAGAAGGAAGGAGCAACCTATAGCAAAAAGGCAACCCAAGCCTCATCTAAAGCATAAAAGCTCTCTTGGATATAATGTTGTCCAAAGTATTAACATTCATCACCTTGTTATGCGTAGACATTGAACCACACAAGGAAGGATCTTTCTCCGAACCAGACAACCCTCATGACAGATTTATCTTGATTACTACCATCTTGACCTCTATTGCTTCCCTGGTCCCCTAATGGACTCAAATTACCACTCTGAGACTTAACATCTTCACTCCTTAGCAAATCAGATGAGTAGTCAAGTAGGCCCAAAAGTGCCTCTCTCAGCCCAGGGAAAACCTTAATGAGATACTCAACGAATAGTGATCTACTGAATGGGGTGAAAAATAAAAAAGAGTAGGCTAGATAGAACTCAATATTGCACTACCCAACATGACCATATTGCCCGAAAAACCCTTTCTTACACTTAATATACTACAACAAGAGGGGGAAAAACCCCTTCTTGACGAGACAAGGGGGACCCTGATGCGATCACCTTAGCTTGATAAGGAGCTTGCCAAGGTACTAACGCCTCGGTGGAAGGCAAGCTCATCGATGGGAAAGATCTTGTCGAAGCCCCAATACCTCAACACTAAGTGGTCACTGGCTACATTAACTCGGGAGGGGCTCTGAGGCACCCTTTTCTTGGCAGCAGGTAGGTTTTGCCTACCTCAACATAGCAATAGCTGCCAAGGCACCCTTATATCAGTAGTGGGTTAGAATAGATTTGAGGTGCCGCCGGTGGTAGCCACTCTCCCCGTGGCACGCCCTCCATGCACTCATCACACGATAACCCTTAGCCAATAATATTTCCACCTTATTCGAGTTTTAGATCTATTCTCCCAAGTATAACCACTCTAAGAAGATAGAAAAGAAGAAGAATAAGGATAAATGTTTGAAATTAAAACTCTATGAGTGAGAAAATACCTCTAGAGCCCATGGATTAGAATATGAACCTTGAGATGAGTCTCTTTGTTGAAAACAAAAAATGGTTTAAGTCTAATCAAATTTATAAAACAAAGAAGTCCAAATTACATCAAAGGTCTATGAGGCCCATATCCCATTTAAACAAGTATAAATACCCCCTCCTACGCGTTTAGAAGGTATGTTGTTTATTTCTCTTACTGTCAGTTAATAATTATTCTCTCTAAAATACTTGTTGACTTAAGCATCGGAGGGATTTTCTTGGGACAACCCCAAGCCAGGGAACCCATCTCAACAAGCAGCATGCTGGGAACATATTCCTAAGGAAAATTGATTCAACATCAACATTTCCTGGGGAGAAGTAGATTCACCTCAGCATAAAAAATCAACCCGCATCAAAGAGCATTGAATGACTTACAAACTAACATATATTCAGAGATAAATGCATTAAAAAAGCAGACCCCATTGACCAATGATTTTTAGAAATTGCAGTACGTAGGATTTTCACTTTAATACATGGGCAAAAAAGTTATGATGTTAAAAAGAAAAGGTTAAAAAAATTTAAAATCCCCTTATATTTTAGCAAAAATCCAAAAAACACTCTTTGTTAAAAAGCAGCCTAAAAACCCTATGTAATGTAAAAGTCTACATAAAATTCCTATTGAATCAGAAGTTGACGGTGTTGTAAGTGCACGCACAAGGAATGCGAAAGTAGTTGTGTGTTGGCATAATTTGACCAAGTATCCACCTAAATTGACCAATATACCCATGTATCTGAAAATTACCAAAACAAAAAACCTAATTTCATGAGTTCTATTTAGATTATTTCAAAGAATAATATTTTTGCCAAAAACGTTTCTCATCCACTTGCTAGAAAAAAAAAACACTTTGAATTTAATTAAAAGATAACTAGTCGGATTTGACTATTTTAAAATCTAATTATGATATTTACAGTAATAAAAAAATTTCCTATTTTTTTTTAAAAATACTGCATATTATCTCTATTATTTATCTCATTCATTTGAGTATATTATATTTTAATTATAAGATGTTTTGCTCCTTTTTTAAGAGTTTTTTTTATTTATGTTTTCTCCCTTGTTTTTGAATTTTTATTTTCTCTTTTCATATTTTTCTTCTTTCTCATTTTCTTTTCTTTTCTTTTCTTTTCTTTTCTTTTTTCTTCTTCTTCTTTGTAGATATATTATATATTGTATCTATAATTTATTTCAATAAGTAACTCTTTTAACCATAAAATATTTTCTCCATTTGCAAAATCTAAAAGAACTATTTACTATATTATCCATTTTTAATTTATCTTCTAAAAATTATATACAAATATATACTATATTTTTCTTTTTAAATATCTTTATATATCCATGCAAATCCAATAATTCTAAAAAAGCCATAAATATGTAGAATTTTAAAATTCATAAATATCCATGGAACCTTTAATATGTCATTATCCAACAATAGAAAAACATCCAACCTACACTTGAACAAGCCAAAAAGTTTGATCCAACCAACTAGGACCAACATAAATAGAAAAACAGAACTATAAAAAAGAAAATTGTTCAAACCTCCTTCCAAAAACAAAAACACCAACATCACTAAGAACTATCCATCATATCCTCATCCTTACCCTGAAAATTGTGGACAATGACCTTTTTATTTACTTCAATAAGGAGTGGAGGTGGTGGCGGCGTGCCTAGTTTATCACGTTTGAACAAGTAGCATATCTTCTACCAATTAAGCTCCATTCGGAATTGAAATATCCAAACATCTAGATGACTGTCATGGTAGAATCATAATAAAATGTGTTACTATTAATAATATTCATTCATAAGCAATATAAGATATTTAACTTAAATTAAATAAACAAAATGATACATCAAGATATGAATTTCAAAATAAGGCAGAAGTGATAAATTGTTTGTAGTTTGATCCCACTGAAACCTAAGTTGAGAAATGAGTGTACTAAATATTGTATTACTTTCCCAAATCGTTTCAAACTTCTCTTCATTTGTTCAATTGTGAATTTATTAATTGGCCAATTCATTTGATTGAATTTCCAACCCAGACATACTACTTATTATATGCTTTGGACATTCTCTCCCAAACATTTACCTCACAATTATACTTTTTATGGCATTTTGGTCAATTTGGCTTCCGCAAGTAAGCCAAGAAATTTGACTTCGTCTTCCTCAACCCTATTGAGAAATAATTGTGAACTTAAAAAAACATAAACCAAATCCTTCAAGTAAATTTGTACTATCCAAAAATAGATTACAACCTAAAAGCTCAAAAAAGAATAAAAAAACACATAAATTAGTAAACAAACAAAACAAAATAGGGCAAAACAATTGAAGTAAAAAAAATTAAAAATTGATAGATTTCATTGTATAATAATTGTATGATAAACTTAAATTTAATAATTCAAAAATGCAAAATTAGGGTAAATTAGGGCAAAACAAAAAATGAAAAATCTAAAAATTCATCAACCATTCATATTTGTAATAAAAATTATGCCATTATTTCATCAGTTAGGGTAAAAAATGTAGAATTTCACAAAGTAAAAAAATCAAAAAATGCATTAATCAATGTATCTATAATATTAGGGTTTTTTCTTAATTTCTTAAAATATGGAAAAAATAAAAATTAACCCCTAATCGTACTTTGTGATATACATTTTGCCTCAATTTCATCAAATAGGGCAAAATCTTGATAAACTCAAGCCCTCATCACAATTTACTCACAAAATGATTCAAACACTACAAACACACAAAACATGCAAAATACATACAAAATATATACAAGAAAATAAAAAACTACAAATTATTTTAGAGCGCTGGTCGATATTGTATACCTTTATAGATAAAAACCTTACCACACATTGATAATTGAAAAATATGAGCTTGACCCTCATTTTAAACTTGAATTGATTTGGAAAAATGGGTGAGAATTGTTAGAGTAGTGCTTGATAGGCCAATTGGTCTGGCCATCTTTAGACTATTGTGAATCAATCTTATTCATGTTAATATCATTGAAACGACAACCTTTATCTTAAATTCATCATAAGAATTAGACAAAGTCCTTAAATCACAGATAGTATGATAACGATTGTGGAATATGCCCTTAAGGCTGTAGTCTTAAAATATTCCAAGTTAAGAATTAATGAGATAGAACATTATTGATCCCTCTGAGACTTGTGTATATGATGCAGGCTCAAAAGAAAGATGCCTCGTTCTATGAGCATTGGTGTGGTGACACTAGGGCATGTATGCGGTTGCTTGTTTGGAAAGAAGTATACTAAACTACCCCACCTGAAAATTTTCAATTGGAAATATTCTATTATTGAATGGGAATTTCCTTGTTACAATAGTGCAAGAATTAGTTCTTTGACTTGAAACACCGTGGTAACCTTGTGCATCACATGTTGTACCTTGATATATTTCTTAATTGCATAAAAATCACAAGGGGTTTACGTTGAATGTAATATCTTCGTATATGGAGGTTAATGAGTAGCCAACAGAGGATCTATCACTAATCTAGATGAATAGGTGAATCTCCTATGTGTTCCACTATACTTGACTCTAAATTTCTTGACCAATGTTGGATGGAAATTATACGTGGGGTTTTTTAATAGTTTATTATCGAGTAAAGCTACAACGAATGAAAATATAGTTATTGAACTATGGGGTTTTAATAAATAAACCATGCCATCGGCTTAATCAGGAGATTATATGATGAAAGGACTGTACTTGCATAGTATTCGTAACTAAAATAGGTTTGCACCTTCACTTAAGAATAGGAGTCATGATGCACTACTAGGTGCTTCACATGACTTGTGGGTTCTTAGAATTAATGGATTAATTTTAAAAGAATTAATTAATTAGAATAATTAAATTATTCAACTAAGTCACAAGAGTTGTGATCCCACGACTAGCTTAGAGTAAACCTAATGGGTTACACACCAAATTAGAAAAAGTACACTTCTAACTAGAATATATCTAAGGGTTAGATCAAATTAATTAATAAAGATTGATTAATTTGGAGCTCAAATTGATTTAAGGAATTAAATCAATTTATCCAATTAAATAATTTAATTAGAACTAATAAGATTAAGGAGTCCATATTGTAACACCCCCACCCCTTAACACTGAATATAGATATTGAAATAACAATATTTTTTACAAGGCAGCACATGTGTGTGCATGTGTGTATATATATATATATATATATTTGTCAACTATAACATTTTGAGAAATAGTAAAAGTGTTTCCTCACATATAACCTTGTATATATAGAAAAATCACTGTTTATATAAAAATACAACACCAATCACAATCACACTATTCTCAAACTTATTTACTATAAAATTTCAAGAGTATATAGGACACGACATCTCAAAGTTATAATGTAATAGACTCAAAAATCAAAATAGTAGCATATACTTTTGGAAAAAGTAAGGACATTTTTCATCTTGCAACTCTTTTTATATAAATAACAATTTATACAATAATAACGATTGTAAAAATTAGAATATGCCCACAACACAACCCAACAGGTTGTCATCCATATACAGTGATCCTCAGAAGCCTATAGGAGCTCCAACAACCAGCCCAGTAAGCCTCAAAGTCTCAGGTATCACCATACTTACCTACAATATATGAACTAAGTGAGCTAATTCTCAATAAGTGAAATCAAGAGATAATCCAACATATATGCGATGCATTCTAGGAGATCATGACAAAAATGCAAACTCATGCATCAAAAATAATTCACTCAAAGTCATTTTCCATCATTGGGCCCTTGGCCCACCTACTATGTACCGGTTAGAGCTCCCAACAATATTAATAATCACATGGCCATAAACAGATCAACACAGTTCGGGGCCCATCTTCTGGGATCACCAAAGGTCCACCCCTTGTCTTCCCCTATGATCCTCCAAAAGTCTTCCCACCAGTGGCGTTAATAAGGACACAGTCAAGTGATCCACCCTTTCGTGACCACCAGATACACACCCCCTGTCCACCCCTATGATCCTCCAAGAAGTAATACTCGTGGTGCCCTAAAATATCATATAAATAAGCCACACAGGCCTCAGTACATTAATAGTGGCCAACCAAAATATTTTCTTTCTAAAAATAATGTTATGCATGCACTATGTAAATGTTGATGAATGGCATGTTCAATAACACAATGGATCCCATGTCCCATTATCCAAACAATGTATGCACTATAAGATATTTATAATACTCATCAATACACAAGTATCACATTTAATATAAGTAAGGCAAGAAATGCTATGCCCATGCATTGTAGTTGCAAATGAGTTTTCACTTACCTTTGATCGGTTATGTGTTACTTCTAGGTTTCTTAAGTATTACTCCCCAACCCTAGATATGAAACAATTTGTAAAAATATAAGATATCAATAACCATCCTCAATTAACAACTTCATTATACCTAATGTAGTATAAAGTTCTTGAATCTCAATTTAACTAAACAACTTTACCACTTAGAAACTATAACCGAATACAACCTTTTACGAACCCTTGTTCCATATCTTAAATATATATTAACCTCACTTAATTGATGTATTATAAATCTTATAACATCTACCTAAATGTTAGGGATCAAATACACCACATCTATGCTGGAACATGTTAATGAACCAAATGGGACAGATTCACAACTTCACTTTTTCTTGCTGCCACAACTTAGACATATTCATTCACTCCCCAATTTTTATAATACCTAGCTAACATACAAAATAATATAAAAATGTCATATAATGGCTAAAACACAGATATAGCTTCCTAAGTTTAGCTCCCTTCACAGCATACTAAACCATGATAGTTTTGTGCACTTCATGACATTAATGGTTTGGCACCCTTAAGTATATTCAATCACTCTCGAATTTTCAGAAAACATAGATAACATATAAAAATAGACACCAGGTCATATTATTTCCAAAATTCATGGATTTAGCTCCCCAAAATCAGTCTCCTTCACAGCACACCAAAATAGATTTTGCTACTTTGGTAGTTTGAGTGTTTCTCCAATATCATGCTCTATTTTAATTTCTAACCGATATAAATTCATTTTAATACTCTTAACTCATATATGGACATGTAAATGGTAATCACGATAGGTTTTATTCAGCATACCATACACGTTTGAAGCCTAAAACACAAGAAAATAGTAAGGTGATGGTTTTTGCTACAAGTATTTCCTATTAAGTGCTAGAAACTGTCTCCTTACTGTATTTTTGTGTTTTAGGCTTCAAAAGTGTATGGTATGTTGAATAAAACCTGTAATTATCATCATATACATGCTTATATATGAGTTAAGAGTATTGGAATGAATTTTGATCTGTTAGAAATTGAAATAGAGAATGATATTGGAGAAACACTCAAACTGCCAAAGTAGCAAAATCTGTTTTGGTGTGCTGTAAAGGAGACTGAATTAGGGGAGCTAAATCGATTAGTTTAGGAAATAATATAACCTGGTTGTCTCTTTGTATATGTTATATAAGTGTGGTAAAAATTTGGGAGATATTGAATATATGTAAGGGTGCCAAAACCATTAATGTCGTGAAGTGTGTAAAACTGTCACGGTAGGAAAACAATCTATTTCAGTATGTTGTGAAGAGAGCTGAACTTGGGAAGTTATATACATGATTTTTAGAAATTCTATGATATGGTTACATTTATATACATGTTATATAAGTGTGTTAAAAATTTGGGAGTGATTGGATATGTTTAGGGATGTCAAAATTATCATACAACTAAATTGAACAGCAAGTAAATATGAAAATATGAATCTGTCCCATTTGATAATTTAACATATTTCAACCTACACATGTTGCTATTGAGTGTTAACAATTAGGTACATGATATTAGAGTTATAATAATTCAATTATATGATATTTACATGTATCTAAGATATGAAATTAAGGTATTGGAGGGACTAGATTGGGTTCTAGTTTGTAAAACCTAGATAGCTTGGTGTTTAAGTTCTTAGTATGATATTTTATGCTTTCAACTTGTCAAATTGGGAATGGTACTTGATGTTGGTAATATTATAAGCTATTTTACAACTAAGATTGGAGGGGAACAATAAACAAATCTAGACTAAGCCACCAATCAAGTGAAAGGTAAGTAAAGATTCATTTGCAACTACAATGCATAGACATAGTAGATGTATGAATTATATGTAATATCATAAATCATACGTGCATAGTAGAAGGCTCTCCATTGAACATACATACATGGGCATTGTCTTTGGCACGTGCATGCATCATATACGAGTATTGTGATAAATCTTACATTGCACGGCATGATTATGAGAAAGGAAAAAATTTTGCTGACCACTACTAGTGCACCGAAGCATGCATGGATTTGCATGGTTTTATGCATGGATTTGCACGTTCACGTGCATGGATTTGCATGCTTATATGATTATTGGCCATTGGATTATGACGGTGTACAGAGCTCTTTTTCGGTGCATGGGATAGTAAACTTGGTCAGGGGCCCAAGAAAGAAATGATTTTGAGAGAAATATTTTGATGCATAAAATTACATTGTGGGCATAGTATTTTGAGATGCATGACTTAATATTATGGATTATTCTTTGGCATGCATAATCATTACTTGATGAGCGTTAACTCATATAGTTTATGCATTGTAGGTGAGTACGGCGACGCTTGAAGCATCTTTTACTGGCTGGGCGGCTATTGGAGCTTTTGCAGGTGTCTGAGGGAGTATGTACATGGATGACGACCTATTGGGCTATTTTGTTGGCTTGTTTAATTTTAAGTCTGTTATATTATATTTTTAGATTGATACTATATTTCGTTTTTAACTTTACTATATATAAGCATGTAAATATTGGGTATTTTATATAAATACTGATCCTGCTATATATATGACGTGTGAGAAAGTATTTTAAACAGGGTTGTGCATGTAAGAAGTGATTTATCTTTTCTTAAAGTATTATAAAAAAAAATATTCTATGCATGCACACAGGTTCCATCATGTCAAATTATAATATATATAGTTGTGTAGTAATAGGGGTGTTACATGTTAGCTTGAGCTTAATAAGAAAGCATGAGGTGGCAAAGCTTGAGGTGTCAAATGTTGGTTTAAACCTGATATTATATATAACTTACACAACTCTAATCTAGTGTTTCTCAGCATTTATTCCTTTATTTACAACTTATTTTACTTTTCGTACGATTGGATAATAAATTCTACCCTAATTTCTTAATGGTTGATTCGATCTTTAAATCGATTGACATCCAATTCTTAAATAGATTGTCTAGTTTTCATTTCTAAAATCATATGCACATATGGACCTTGAAAAATGACACTTAAATGAAATTACATCATGTTTAATATCCTAAGTATTATTAGTTTATGGATGTATACCTTTAAAACACCTTGATCTAGTTGAATTGAAACATATTAGCTTACTAGTAATACCTTTAATTACTTCTAAAATTATAACATATAACCTATGAATATCCAATAGATTGACCAATCTATTCTTTCTCTTAACTAAATATTGAATTTCTTACTTAGCTTATAAGAACTCAACCACTAATATCATGTGATAGCATTAGAGGTCTAACCACTAAGAATGCTATATAAGATGCCATATAAATGTTAATGCAAATTAGCATATAAGTAGCATGTAATATATGAATCATATTGGTCAAGTGAGTTGTGTGATAATTGGGTATTACACATATGGAGCGAATTAATAATTTCATATGATCAATTAATTAAGTAGGGCATAAATTAAAGTAAGTATTTAAACTAATCTATCTGATTAAATAATATGGTTATCTAATTAAACCTAATATGATTAGGGGCCCATATATGATCAAGTTAATTAATTGATATGGTTAATTAATTAAATTAGGCATATTAAATAATGAAATTATTTAATAGGTTCTAAAATGATTAGAAAGCCCAAGTGGAACTAATTAATTAATTATTTTATTGGTTCAATTAATTAAGTTAGGCTTACTTAATTGATGGGGGTCAATTATTTGGACTTAATTAATTTAATTGAAGCTCAAACCCAAGCTATTGTGCTCGTATGAGGCACATTAGGAAGTTTAATTACAAGAATTAAACTTGTCTTGGAGTTTGATGGAAAGAATGAATCAGATAAGGAAAAGTAGCAAGAGAAAACCTAGTGGACTAGGATTGGAGGAGTCCAATATAAGGACCTCCCCTCTCTTGGTCGTTTCTTGAGAGTGACTTTGGTGAGATAAATCGGCTAGAAAAAAGAGCAACAAAAATCGCCCCCTTCTCTCTCCGTGGTTATTTTATTCCATTAAAAAATTCCATAATTTGATCATGGTTCAATCCTTCTATTTATTAGTTGATTTAAGAATTAAAGTTCATATATTCTAGAGTAGAATCAGGCCTTTTGAATCTACTAGCATAAATTCAATTGGTGTAGAAATTTTCAATATATGGATACGCTCAGAGGGGTAACACTTGGGACTCTAAGTTAACCATTTCCAACACAAGGGGTTTTGAATCAAGATTCGTGAAAAGTAATTTGTGGATGCATAACTAAGTAACCGTGAAAGGATTTTGGGATTAGTTTTATTACATGTGATGTAATGTATAATTATATGTTTGAAAAAATTTAAATTTTGTTGCATATATGTTTCCTATGACCGTGCGAACCCAGTAGTGGTATCAGAGTCAGGGTTCATGTGCTTTTGATACTTTCGATTATATCTATTTAATATATGTGATAAATTAAATATCGTGCTCATTCCAAATTATGATAATCCAAATGGATGGATTGATTTTAGACCTATAAGTTTATGTGACCTCATCAATAAAATACTTTGAAAGCCACTACAAAAAATAGGGAAAATAGCGACGCAAATCTTAACGACGAAATATAATATCATCGTTAAAATTAAAGTTTACGATAAAAAACTATGAAATCATCGCTGAGATGATATCAATGGACTCGTTAGCGACTATGTAGATATATCATCACTAACATTCATCCCAATTAGCGATGAATTGTACAAAGTCGACGTTAATTATAACACTTAAAGGCAAAATGGTCCTGTCGTTGCTAACATTTATTTGATTTTTGCTTTTTTCTAAATCTTTGCGAAGAAATATTATGTTTCATCGCTAAGTTTAATTCATTTTTTATTTTTTAGTCAAATTGTAGCAATGACATATGGTTGTCGGTAAGGTTAATTTATTTTTTTTAATTTTAGCGGTGACTTTATTATTTTCGTTGCTAAGGTTAATATATTTTTTTTATTTTTTTTAGATATTAGCGATGAGTTTTTTATAATCGTCGCTAATTTAATATATTTTTTTTATTTTTTTTAAAATATTAGCGACGAAGTATTTATACTCGTCGCTAACTAAATATGTTAGCGACAAGATTAGCTTATTTTGTTACTAATTTGTAGGGCTTAATTGACCAAAATCGGCCCTCCCCTCCCCCCCCCCCCCCATTTTATGAAATTCCCTATCTCTCTGTTTCTTCTTTCTCCTATCAGAATTCATTCAGCCACCATCACTGTCATCACCATCGTCTTTGTCTGCCATGCCACCCTCACGTCCGTGTTTGTCCATCGCTTCGTCGGTGCCCTCACGTCCGTGTTTGTCCGTCGCTTCGCCGGTGCCCTCTGGAAGGTCACAGGGAAAGATAGTGGGTGGACCTCTGATGATCTCAGGAGATGGCATAGTGATGAAAATGATTTTGAATGAACTATTTTTATGCATAAGTTTGCATTCTTGTCATGATCTCATAAAAATACATTGCATTTATGTTGGATTATCCCTTCATCATGCATGATTTTTATTTGCTAAGCATTAGCTCATGTAGTTCATGCATTATAGGTGAGTTTGATAATACTTGAAGCCATGGACTTACTGAGTGAGTGGTTAGAGCTCCTATAGGTTCTAAGAATCAGTGTACATGGATGATAACCTGTTGAGCTAGTTGTTAGCTTATTTGATTTTAGAGTTTACTGTATTACATTTTGGAACTTGTAATGTATGTTACTTTTAAAACTTTTATATACATGAGTGTATAAATATTATATTTGTTATAGGTCCTCTGCAGGTATATATAAATTAGTTTATGAGTGAGAAAATAGTTTATTATTTATTTAGTTGTTATAGGGAGAAAAAAAATTATTATGCTTGCACACAGGTTCTATCATGTCAAATTATACTATATATATATATAGTTGTGTAGTAATGGGGGTGTTACAGAGTAGTATCAGAGCACGGTCATAGGTTATGTAGACTGTCCATATACATAAACTTAGAACTTGTGGAAACATAGCTTTTCTCGTAAGTTTTATTTTATTATGTGATGCATTATTATTTCATGAATTATATTGGCCATGTTCTAAAATAGTATTGCAACCATGAGAAGAACAAAGAGTGAGAGTAGTAGTGGAGGTAGAAACTAAGAAGGGGAGGCACCTATGCTAAATGATGACCAGGACACTGTTATAAACCAACGTACAGAACTTATTCAGCGACAATCAGAACAAATTCAACAACTCATCCAGCAGAGGGATGTGGATGGACAATAGAGAGATGAATGAATCAACCACAGCCCGAGCAAAACCAATGGAGATAGTTAGGGAAAGATTTAGGAAACTCAATCCACCAATATTTGAAGATGCGATAGATCCCATAGCCATAGAGGATTGGCTAAGAACCCTAGAGAATATGTTCCAGTATAGCAGAGTCCTAGAGGAAGAGAAGGTGATATGCACCTCTTTTATGCTTTGTGGAAGTGCTGGACACTGGTGGGATACAATGAGGAGTATAGAGAATCCATTTACTATAACTTGGGAAAGATTTAAAGAATTTTTTAGGAATAAATACTTCACCACGCTTGTTCGTGCAATGAAGGTGAATGAATTTATACAACTGCAGCAGGGAGCTATGACAGTCGGGGACTATATTCGAAAATTTGAATAGTTGTCTAGGTTTGCCACGCATATGGTCAACACTGATGTACTGAAAATAGAGAGATTCCTTGAAGGTTTGAGGCCAGAACTATACAAAGATGTTAAT
>CM033117.1:7158864-7201479 GCA_019321725.1 Paulownia fortunei | reverse complement strand
TACAAAGAAAAGGTAAGGATAAACAATGTCAGAGAGAATAAAACATTGCACATGGAATCTCACTTTCCTCATTTCTTTTTTCTTTCACAATTCTCTTTCTTTTTCCTTTAGGATTCATGCTCTTATTTTCTTTTCTTTTTCAACAACTTTTTTTAATTATTTTCTTTTCCCATTTTTTTTTCTTTTCTTCTTCTTTTTTTCCATGAATATCAAGGCTTCATTTCTTTTTTTTTTCCTTTCACTACCCCCAAACTTTTTCTTTTCATCAACATGAGTTATGATGGTTTATTAACATATTTTCCTTGCTCGTACCCCTAAATGCATTAATCCATGCCCACAACATGTCTCCTCCATATGACCCCTCGATAAGATTGTGCACAAAATGTCACACTTGAAGCTCTCTTAGTAACAATCATTAGTTTTTCGGGCTGTAAAGGGTAGGTATAGTGAGCTTCAAGAAATAAAGTCGAATGGTAGTCATTCATATGCATTACACATGCTATTCTTTGAAAAAGGCTCAAAGGGGTAATTAGTGAATCAAAATATGATCATGGTAGGCTTGAAAGGCACAAACGAGTCAAAGATGCCCTAAATCATTTCCATGTTTGCTAGTTATCTAGGATTTTGCCTCAAAGAGTAATCAAGCAAGTTCTAGAGCACCACAAAATGATCAATACAACTCATTAGAAATAAAATCCAACACCAAGTAACATGCAATTAACAAGATTTCAACACAACATGCTCAATGAAAATTCATCATTCTTGACAAAGATCAAATACACATAAAAATTACCATGTTAAAAGACTAACAATCTTTCATTCCTCTAGACTATATATAATATCAATTAGGTATCATCATAGGCGATTGAAAATCAAGTTATTCATTCAATCACAAAATATTAACTTAATTAAATCTATTAACAAAGCATGCTTGCTCTTGGACTCTCATTGCACACAACATATGTAATTCACACATAAAGCTTGAATAAAAATTGAAAAAAATAGCTCATTTTTCACATATAGCTAAAACACACAAAATACAAATCTTACACCCAACTTTAAAATTAACTTTCTACTTAATGTTTAAAGAATTAAAGCACATAAGAGATGAAATTAAAAACTCCCATTTTCAATAGATGATACACTTAAAGTCCATGCGAGATCCATAAGCATCACCAAGAAGATGTCCATCTACATAAGAAAAAAGAGACATGAAGCACATGGGCTATACACACGAGTGAGAATACAAACATAAACAAAACAATGCAATAACTAAACAAAAGAAAGCTCAACATGCCTAAATCTAGAAATAGAACATGCTTCAAAAACCAACTAATAAATTATTCAAAAGTAGAGGAAACAAAGGAGTTGGGTTACATCCCAAGAAGCGCTTGGTTGTAGTCATCGGCCCAACTTTATTACCTCTCTTTGGGAAGAGGTCAAATGAAATTTTGACATCTTACACTTGTTATCTTTTCCCAAGTGGTGCTTAGATTAGCTTAATTACCTCGTATCAAGGGATTTAAATCTCTCCACATGGGCGTCACCTTGTATGCTCAATCATAATCTTGGTTTTGGCTTGCCTAGAAATTTTTGATTTCACTTGAAAATACTTCTTAAAGGGTAATTTAACATCAAAGTGTACAAGGGCAGCCACCAAGCTTTCACTCTCCATCTCTTCTCCTTTTGAATTTTCTAATAGTTCTTCAAATGCATCATTTAACTTATTTTTCTACACATGCTTACCAACAAAGGGATCAAAAATATCTAATTATTACACTTAAGCTTTACTACCCAATAGTTCATCCCTTAACTTCATTCACATCAACATGCATTTCACCTTTTCATTTTCTTTAAAGTTCATAATGCATGCATCAATTTTCTCCTCACAATTGGTTTATTGTAAAAGATCGTTTGCCAAAGGGTGAAGGGCATCAATTTTTCCACAAAAGTTTATTTCTATCGAATAATTTGAAAGATTTTGAAACATGAAAGGTTACTTGGTCATTCCCTATTTTAAGTATCAAATCTCCTTGTTGCAAATCAATCAAAGCTCTACTCATCGCAAAGAAAAGTCTACCTAGAATAAGGGGCACATTAGTATCTTCCTTCATGTCTAACACAATGAAATCAATCGAGAAAATAAACTTATCTACCTATATTGGCACATCATCAACAATACCTCTTGGATACTTGAGGGACCAATTGGCTAGTAGAAGTGACACTGTTGTTGGCTTTAGCTCTCCTAATCCAATCTTCCTGTAAATCGACAAAGTTATAAGATTAATACTTACTCCCAAATCATATAAAGCATTAGAAAAGACAATTAAACTAAAAGTGAAAGGGATAGAGAAACTCCGTAGGTCCTTAAGCTTAGGAGGAAGCTTGTTTTATACAATCACCGAGCACTCCTCAATTAAGTTCAGTATCTCATGTTCTTCTAATTTACTTTTATTTGATAAAATTTCTTTCAAGAATTTAGTGTAACTAGGCATTTGAAGTAAAACATAAGCAAATGGAATATTAATATTCCACTTTTTAAAGATATCAAGAAATTTAGAAAATTACATGTCTAATTTTTGCTTTTTCAATACCATAGGATAAGGTGGAGGAACACTTATCGCCTCATTAAGGATGATCAATTTGGGTGAAGTGTTAGGCTTTGATATTTGATTATCTTTCTTTTCTTGTTGAGGTTCCACTTCTTGCACTTTGGTATCTATTTCCTTCCCACTTCTCAACATGATTGCATTTACTTGTGCCTTGGGGTTTTTCTTCGTGTCACTTTGCAATGTCCCTTGAGCACGCCTCAAGACTATACTTGCAATTTAACCCATTTGAGTTTCTAAATTATGTAGGGTTGCCTCGTTATTTTGGAGTCTCACTTTGGTATTGGCCATAAATTTGGCCACAAGTTTTTCAAAGTTTGGTCTTCTCTTGGGGTGGGTAACTGGGTGGTGGATGTTTTACCATGTTATGATTAGTTTGAGAAATGCCTTGTATTACTTTGACCTCCCCATGCAAAATTTAAATGATTCCTCCATCTGGGATTGTATGTTTGGGAATAAGGATTGTTCGCTTGCCTATTGAAATTCCCAACATAATTGGCTTGCTCGAATGAGGATGAAAATGGATTCCCCACTTGACACTCAATGTTATAGTGTCCACCTCTACATAACTCACACGTGATGGTTTGCACCTTCATTACTAAATAACACATGTTATTAATTTTCTTGTTCAATACTTTGATTTGAGCTAAAAGAGAGAAGTATATGTCGACAGTGTGCACTCCCATTATCTTCTTTCCCAAACTTCTATCCGTTTGCCATTGGTACTTATTAGATGCCATTTTATCTACTAACTCGTATGCCTACTCTGGAGTTTTACTTATGATTATGCATCTTGTTGCTGTATCTATCATAGCTCGATTGGAGGGTGATAAACAATCATAGAATATTTGCACTTGAAGCCATGTAGGCAAACCATGGTGTGGGAACCTCCTCAACAAATCCTTGAACCTCTCCTATCCTTCACATAAGGACTCAAACTCAAATTGCACAAATGTAGTAATGTCATTCCTTATTTTAGCAGTTTTGGAAGGTAGAAAGTAATTAGCAAGGAATGCTTGTGCCATGGCCTCCTATGTAGTAATTGATCTGGCTAACAATGAATTAATCTAACTCTTGGCTTTGACCCACAAAGAAAATGGAAACAATCTATAATAGCATCATTAGTCACTCTATTGTGCTTAAAAGTGTCAAAAATTTCTAAGAAGTTTGCGATGTGGGCATTGGGGTTATCACTAGGTAAACCACCATATTGTACTGAAGTTTGTGTTATTTGAATAATCACCAATTTAATCTCAAAAGTGTTAGCTTGTATTTCCGGCATCCTAATGCTCGAATTGGTCCTATTGACCAAAGGTTTAGCATAATCCAACAATGATCTATTCTTCATGTCTCACTAATTGTTGGCCATTCTTTCCTCTTTTGCTTTCTTTATCAACAAACAGAGAGTTCTTTTAATTTTTGGCTCGCATGGCTCAAGATCCCATGTAGATGACCAGGTCATACACCAACAACAACTACAACAAAAATAAGAGCTATCAAAGTAGCTTGCACAAAGAAAAATAAAGTAAAGTAATGCAATAAAAATAAAGTAAATAAAATGGTCAAACTATAGCTAGATAAATCAACTTCAATATTACAAAACATACTCCCCAACATCGATGGTAAAAACTTGGTGTGGTTTGCACTTAAATGCAATCTAATACTACAAGTGTACGGGCTAGTAAGTAATAATGTATATGGGTATACAAATATCGTGTCCCTAGAGAGTATATGAGAAACTACTAAGTGTAAAAAATCTAACTATATTTAACCTATTGAGAGTTTGGTGGATTGATTTAAAAACTTAAAACTAGAAATTAACAAGCAATAAAAATAATCAAGAAAAATTAGGGATTAAAACTTAAGTGGAGAAGTGTCAATGCATTGGATTATCGTTATATTGCTTTGTGAATTCTTACAAGTTATTAAGTAGGATTGACATTGAATTATGTGACAGTAGAAACTCTAATAGTATGCGATACTGTTTTTCAAGATGTACCATACCTATTACTAGAAAGCAACCGGTGTATTTCTATATAAGTTTAACTATCTAATAAAACATTAGGCTTTATGATTTCCTCTAGCTTTCAATCAAATCTATGACTATTATGTGTGCTAACTCCTATATTCCTATAGTGACCTAGCCCATGGCATACACTACAAGAGCACTTATTATGATACTACCTCCCTGTATTACCCAAATCTCACACTACTCATTTGGCCAATATGATTCATGCATTATATGCTCCTTATATGCCAATTTGCATTAACATTTACATGGCATCTTATGTAGCATTCTTAATCGGACATCTAATACTATCTCATGATGTTAGTGGTTGATATCTTATAACCTAATTAAGTAATTGTACATTTAGATAAGAAAAAGAATAGATTGGCCAATATATTGGATATTCGTAGGTTATATGTTATAATTTTGAAAGTGTTAAAGGTGTCACTAGTGAGCTTATATGATTTGATTCAATTAGATCAAGGTGTTTTAAAAGTATACATCCATAAATTAACATACTTGGGATATTGGACATGATATAATGTGAGTTAAGTGCCATATTACAAGGTCTATATGTACATATGATTTTAGAAATGCAAATTGGATAATCATTTAAGAATCGAATGTTAAATCAATTTTGAGATCAAACGAATGGTTAAGAAAGTTGGGTAGAATTTATTATCCAATCATATAGAAATTAAAATAGGTTGTAAATACATAGATAAATATTGATAAACACTATATTAGAGTTGTATAAGGTGTGTGTAATATCAATTTTGAACCACCACTTAACACCTCAAGCTTAAGCACATCAAGCTTTCTTAATTTTTAAGCATTGAACCACGACCAAAACCCATTTTCTGAGCTATTTCACCTTCCAAACCTCCATATTGAATTTCATAAGTTTCTCTCAAGTGATTCCAAGTAAATAAAAAGTGAAGGAAGTAAAGGGAAGTAAGGGATGAGCAAGTAGTAGCTTAAAATTGTGCATATGTGAACTTAACTCATCTTTTTTATTTTAGTTCTTGAATTGTTTGAGGGTTTATGATTTATAAAGATTTCATTATTGTTTATAATCATGTTATGATGTTATTTATGGTCTTATAATTCACAAAAAAATAATTTTTAATTACAAAATCACAATAGAAGTCACTAGGGACAAAAATTGTATGCTTGCTGATTTTCGAGTCTTGAAAGATTTATATATGCATAATTACTTCATTAAAACCTATATATTTCACCATATATGTGTTTATATATGAGTTTAGGTGATTTATGTAAGTTTGGAGAGGTTAAAAATTCAAATATGGTTTGATATTTGAAGAGACACTCCAAACTATCAAGATAGAACTTACAGTTTTTATGCTGTGATAAGGTGGCTAGTTTTTCTAAGGTAAATTAGTGAGTTTTTGCAATTCTATAATATGGATACATTGATCTAGATGTTAGCTAAGCATGGTAAAAGTTTTGGAGTAATTAGATATGTTTAAGGATGTCAGAATTATTATGCAACTAAATTGGACAGTAAGAAAATATGAAAATATGAATCTATCCCATTTGATAACTTAGCATGTTTCAACTTAAACATATTGCTATTGAGTTCTAATAATTAGGTACATTCTATTAGAGTTATAATACTTTAATTACATAAATTTTACATGTATATAAGATGAAAAATCAAGGTATTTGAGGGACTATATTGGGTTCTAGTTTGTAAAAGCTTGATTGTTACCTAGATAGCTTGATGTCTAAGGTTTTAATATGAGATTTTGTGATTTCAACTTGGGAATGGTGTTTGATGTTGGGTAATATTACTGACTATTTTTCATCTAAGGTTGAAGAGGAACACTAAACAAATCTAGACTAAGCTACCAACCATGTGAAAGGTAAGTAAAGATCCATTTGCAACTATGGGTGAACATAGTATATCTTGAAGTATTTATACATAATATGTTGATGATATTTAAATTATGTACCTTAAGAGGCTCATGACTCTTGAAACAAGTTGAGAGCAAGATGACTTGCATTTCATATTGAATATACTATTTATTTACTAGTGCATCGAGGCATGTGAGGTGTGCTTATGTGATTCTTTAGGCACCACAAGTGGGATACTTCTCGGTGGATCACAAGGGAACATGGGGGATGGACCTTTGGTGATCACAAGAGGATTGTCCACTCAAATGTATCTTTGTCATGATTGATCCCATAGGTGGGATACTTCTCGGGTGATCTTAAGGAAAGACAAGGGGTGTACCATTGGGGGTCATGGGAAGATGGTCTACTCGACTGTATTAATCTATTATTGGCTATTTGATTATTGATATTATGTAGAGTTCTTTCCAATCCATAGTAGGTGGGCTAAGGTCCTTATAAAGTTAAGTGATTTTGAATAAAAACTTTTTGATTTATGAGCACTCAAATATGACAGTTCTAGCATCATATCTTATAGATGAGTTGTATGATATTTTATATCATACACTTAGCATGCATGATTTGTATTTATTGAGCATTAGCTCATGTAGTTCATACATTATAGGTGAATATGATGAGACTTGAGACCTCTGGTTACTCAACTGGCAGTGGAGATCCTACAGGCTATCAAAGATCAATGTACATGGATGATGACCTGTTGGGCTATTTCGTGGGCTATGCCTTTAATTTTATAGTCTATTGTGTTATATTAGTGACTTTATCCTGTATTTTACTTTCAAAACTCCATTGCAAATGAGTCTGAGTTGTGATGATTTTGATAGACCTTGTTATTGTTCAAATAACTATCTATGTATATATAGTGCTACAGGATGTGAAAGCAATTTACTTTATCAGTATTTTGTTAAACTAACTAGTTGGAAAAAAAATATTATACACACGCATACATGCACAAACTATGTTATACAGGTTGTTTCTATATATGTATACATATTTTTGGGAGGTTGTGATAGAGTGGTATCAGAGCCCAAGTCTTGATTCTGTAGACTGTCCATATACATGATCTTGGAACTTGGTGCCAGTAAGTTTTATTTTAAGTTATAATGCATTATATATTTCATGATTTATTGTTATAAAAAAGGTATTGCAGTCATGGTGAACAAGGGGTGAAAGTAGTAGTGGAGCTAGAACCCTAGGAGAGGAGACACTTATTCCAAATAATGATCGTGATGTTATGATTAATCGACTTATAGAGCTTGTTGAATGATAATTAGAGCAAATTCAACAACTTATCCAGCAAAGAGATAAGGGTGGACAATCACGGGTTGAAATGGTTCAACCACAACCCCGAGTAGAACGGGTGGAGATAGTTGGGGAAAGATTCAGAAAACTAAACCCACCAGTATTTGAGGATACATTAGAACTTACAACTGCAGAAGATTAGTTGAGAACTCTGGAAAACATGTTTCTGTATAGTAGAGTTTTAGAAGAAAAGAAAGTATGTGTGCATCCTTTATGCTTCGAGGCAGTGCTGGACATTGGTGGGATACAATGAGGAGCATTGAAGACACCACTATCATGACTTATGATAGGTTCAAAGAGTTATTTCAAAACAAATACTTCATAACCCCAGTTCATGAAATGAAGATGAATAAATTTACACAACTACGGTAGGGAACTATGACAGTTGGAGAATATATTCGCTAATTTGAACAACTGTCCAGATTTGCCACATATATGGTCAACACTGATGCATTGAAAGTTGAAAGATTTCTTGAAGGCCTGACCAGAGCTATATAGAGATGTGAATATGGCAGGAATTCAAAGAGTGACATACTTACAAATTGTTGAGGGATCATTAGTAGCAGAACAAGTTGAACTTAGAATTTCAAGTGCTTAAGAGATTCAATGCCAGTTTAAGCAAGGACAAAGGCAACGATGGGTTCGAAATGAAAAGAAGAGACTATTTCAAAACAATAATTAATATCTAAATTCCAACCAAGACAAAGGCAACAATAGTGAGATAAGAGTAAGCGTACAAAGATTGATCAAGACAAAGCATTGATGTCATAATCTTCTTGCCCTAAATATGGTGGTCAGCGCAGTGGAATCTGCCCTATAGAGAATAGAACCTGCTTTACATGTGGGAAGGTCGGACATACTGCCAGAGCATGCCCAAATAATCCAAATTTAATAGGACAAAAGAAAGTGGCAGATAGAGTCTTTACTATCACTAGATCAGATGGTGAGGTGAACCCATCAGTGGTAATAGGTAAATTCTATCTTTTGTATTCTATCATTTGTATTGTTTGATTCTAGAGCTACCATTAATTTATATCCACTGAGTATGTGAAGAGGCTAGTGGAGTACCTGATACTGTTGAGGTCAGTTATAATGTGATAATTTCTTCTGGAGATTCAAAACAAACTAACTATGTTTTAAAAGATTGTGTTATTCTCTTTGAAAATAGAGAACTATATGTTGATTTAATTGTACTGGCCATGAATGACTATGATATGATTTTGGTATGGATTGGTTGTTACAGTATTGTGCTACTATAGATTGTCAAAGAAAGACAATAACTTTTCAAGCTCCTAGAGAGGAACCATTCACCATTATTGGAATCGTAAAAAACTCTATATTCTCAATTATATCAACATTAAAAGCACAAAGATTATTGGATAGTGGCTGTGAGGGATATTTAGTGAGTGTTGTGAGCATTGAAGAACAACATCATCTAATCCTTAATGAAGTGCCAATTATTTGAGAGTATCCAGAACTATTTCCTTATAATCTTCTTGGACTACCGTCAGACTGTGAGATAGAGTTTGTTATTGAACTAAATCTAGGAACACCTCCAAATGAAAGAATGTGTATTTTTTGGGTGGAGAGGAAGAGTGTGTGAGAATTTTGGAGTAGAGTGTACGCAGGTAATGAATTTGTATTTAATGTCGTGTGCATTATGTGTTGTTCAGGAAATTATAAATAACTATGTGTGTATCTATTATGTGTATATAGTGTATCTAATACAGCGCACATAGTGTGTGAGGGTGTAGTGGTGTATAACAAGAAAGATACCATGCATGAATTAGATTGCCACTTATCTCTCAAAATTTCACAGATATGTTTTTTAATTCTGGACCACTGTCACTATAGCGTAATTAGTAGTCGTGGTGCCAAATGGGGGTATCGCGGTGCTTTAAAATAGACTGCTCACTGCCAAATTTTTTACCCTCAGGCCATGAGGCCATCTTCATCCGATGCATGGCACCAAATGAGGTTTCATGGCAACTCCAAATGCTCCAGCTACTATCCAATTTTAGCCTATCTGCCGCGGTGCGAGATTGGGGTATCGTGGCACGAGACTGTTCCTCACTGCATTGTTTAGCCTTTTTCAACTGGTTTTTCACCTCTTTCTAGGCTGAGCTGGCTTCTTATTCTTCATAAGAATTGTATTCATATCTCTTATCTTTCCATATCTTTATGAATCAGCTCAATATCACTCTTGTAAAAAGAGTTATGCCGAAAATACGAAAACTACACATCAGAAAGTTTTTGCTGACTTTTTAATCGATTTTCCATCTTTCACTCTATTTATTTAATTCTTAGTTCCTACACATAATTATCACAAAATAAGGCATAATTATATCAATTATGAGACAAACATATGTGCAATTCTGCTCACAGACGTGTTAGAAATATCACACTTTATAAGCCTATCACACGTGAGGGTTGCCAGCGATAATACCCACAAACACCTATAATAACTAACTTCCAACCATTATTCTCAAGAAACAACAAAGTAATATGTAAATGAAATCAAACAAGTGTTGAATATAACATTTAGTCATTTAAAAGCCAATACATATCCACAATAATCAAACTCAAGTGTGTGTGTGAATAGCTAATGTCAACAGTGGTGAAACCATGCATGCTTCAAACAAATGAATTCCTATAGAATCTCACAAAAACCATCACCCAATCTCTAATGAAATAGTTAAACATCATAGAGTCTTCCTTTGGTATGAATCTCCACTACACCGAAGGCACTACACAAAATAAAAAAGGTCTTCAACAAAGGTTGTAATGGGGCCAAAGGGTATTGATGTAGCTAAGAAATGACAGGATAAGATGCAACAAAGGTCTAAAAACTTCAAAGGGTTAGAGATATAGAGTTTATGTCCTTATTTCTTCCGAAAGTATAGGCTATTATTTTAATTTTTGAGTCTATCATATTTTAACTTTGGGATGCGGTGTCCTATATAACTCTTGAAATTTATTGTAAATAAGTTCGAGAATAGCATGACTGTGATGGGTGTTGTAATTTTACATAAACAATGATTTTTTTATATGCAGGGTTATATGTGAGAAAATATTTTACTGTTTTCTCAAAGTGCTACATTTGAAAAAAATAAAATAAAATATATATATATATATATATATACAAATGCACACAAATGTGCTACATTGTCAAAATTATTGTTATATTAATATCTATATTTAGTGTTGGGGGGTGTTACAATTATTTCGACAGGGAATTGCCTTAATCAATTTTGAGACATAATCTATGGCGATCAATATGTAAATAAAATCAAATGATAATGAAAATGGTCCCATGAAATCAATATCCCAACAATCAAAGATTTCAATCACTATGATGGGATGTAGGGATATCATGTTTTGCTTTAAAATGGATCCTAACTTTTGATAATTTTCACAACTTCTGCAGAAAGTGTAAGTATATTTAAAAAGAGTTGGTCAATAAAATCCACATTACAAGATTTTTATAGTGATTTTTTTGCTGAAAAGTGACTATTATATGATCCTGAAAGATAAAATTTAAGAATATTACCTTTCTCATTGTTAGGCACGCATCTCCAAAAGATTTGATTAGGACAATATTTGAATAGGTATGGATCATCCCAATAAAAAAATTTCACCTCGGTCAAAAACTTCTTTTTATGTTGGAAATTCCAATGCGGTGGCATCTTTCTTACCCCAAGAAAATCAAAAGTGTCAGCAAACCAAGGTAAAATAGAAACATTGAATAGTTGTTCATCAAAGAAAGTGTCATTAATGGGTGTGGTTTGATATGAGTGATCACAAACAAGTCTCAACAAATGATTAGCCACCACATTCTCTACTCCTTTCTTATCTCGAATCGTAATATTGAATTGCTAGAGTAAAAAAATCTACCTAATTAGTCTTGGTTTGGCATTATTTTTTGACAAAAGATATTTCAAAACTACATGATCACTGAAAACAACAACTGGTGAGGTACAATAAGATCTAAATTTATACAATACAAAAACTATAGCAAGTAATTCTTTTTCAATTGTTGAATAACTTAATTAAGCACTATTCAAAGTTTTACTTGCATAGCAAATGACATATGGTTTCTTATATTTTCTTTGTCCTAAAATAGCTCCAACAACATAGTCACTCACATCACATATTATTTCAAAAGGTAAAGTCCAATTTGAAGGCTGCATGATTGGAGTATATGTAAGCATGCTTTTAAGCTTAACAAAAACATTTTCACAATTTTTAGACTTTTCTAAAATTGTGTCTTTTGTTGGAAGATTACACAAAGGTTTTGATATTATACTAAAATATTTGATAAAACTTTTTTAAAAACCAGCATGTCCTAAAAATGATCTTACCTCCTTCACAGACTTTGGTATTGGCAAATTACCAATTAACTCAATTTTTGATTTGTCTACTTCATTAGTTTTTGATGAAATAATGTGTTAAAAAACAATACCAGTTGTTACCATGAAAGGATATTTCTCCCAATTGAGTACAAAGTTCTTTTCTTGATACCTGATTAAAACCTTTTCTAAATTAGATAAGCAATTGCCAAATGAATTACCAAAAATATAAAAATCATTCTTGAAAACTTCAAGAAAACGTTCAACCATGTTACTAAAAATACTAAGCATGTATTGTTGAAATGTAGTTGGTACATTATATAATCCAAATGGCATCCTTCGATATGTAATAGTACCAAAAGGACATGTAAAAGTGGTTTTCTTTTGATCATCAAGTACAATTACAATTTGATTATACCCATAATATCCATCTAAGAAGTAGTAAAATTCATGTCCCACGACTCTTTATAAGATTTGATCCATGAAGGGTAGAGAGTTGAGTTTTCTATAATTAATGTATATTTGCCAACTAGTAACAGTTAACTCCGAATTTCTCAAGTTCAACTTGAGTAGGACTCACACATTTGTTGTCAGAAATATGATAAATGATTTCATTATCTAAGAGTTTAATGACTTCATTTCTCACTATTCTTTCATGTTAAGATTTAGCCTCTGTTGCATCTCTCTAGATGGTTTAGCATTTTCCTCCAGATAGATGTTATGTGTTCAAATTCAAGAAGTAATACTTTTAATGTCAGCAGTGGTCCATCCTAAAACATTCTTATGTATTTTCAGATTTCATTCTTACCCAAAAAAGAGTTTTTCAAACCAGATGGCAAAGGTTTCAAATCAATCACAGGAGCTTTGATATTTGATGGAACAAATTATACTGTTGATGATGAAAATTCTTCAAATCTTGGTTTCCAAAAATATTTTTCGTGTACCTACGAAAATTCGGAGAGAATATTAGATTGTGTCTTTTTACAAATACTTTCACTTTCTAAACAAGTTTCCAGAGGATTGAAGAAATTAGTGGTAGTAAAATATTTTTGAACAAGTTCCTCAATTGAATCTACTTCGTGTACTTTAACATCTTCTGCAAGTTGCTTACAAACATTAGACATATTTAGTTCGAAAGTCGAATATCCAAAAGATAACTTCAAAATACTATTCCTACAATTAATTAAAGCATTTGAAGTTGCAATAAAAAGAAGACCCAAAATAATAGAAATCTGTGTATGTGTATTTGCAATAGGTTGTGTGTCTAAAATTATAAAATTGGCTAGAAAATAAAACTTATCAATATATACTAACACATCTTCTATTACTCCCATTGAAACTTTAATCGGATAGTCAACTAATTGGAGTACAATGGAAGTTGTTATAAGTTCTCTCAAACCTAATTGTTCATAAACTGATAAAGGTAGAAGATTTACACTAGCACCATGATCAAAACACGCTCTATTCTAGTGTTTCCTATAGTACATGAAATGGTTAGATAAACTCGATCTTTGTACTTGGGTGGAGTGAATTGTTGAATGATTGAACTAATATTTTAGTTAAAAATGCCTTCTTTTATACATGATGTTTGCTTTTGATTGTACACAAATCTTTCAAAAATTGGAGAAAGGTGGAACTTGCTTGATTACACCAAAAAATGGAATATTAATCTAGATTTGTTTAAAAACTTTAAAAATTTTAGCATTTGAGTTCAATTTCTGATTTGGTTGCAATATTTGAAGAAAAGGAGCTAGAGCTGAGTATTTTTTTTTCATCATTTTCAAACTCACCTTCATTAAACTTAACTTCATCATCAATATTATTTTCATTCTTCATTTCGGAAGGTAGATTAAAAATATTCTCCTTAGGATGAATAGTCTTGTTAACAACTTTTTCATTTCAAAGAGTTGTGACCGAATTAGCCTCCTTGACTGAATTTTCACCCTAAGAAGAAATATAACATTGATTGAAAGGGTTAGGTTGAGGTTAAGGTTGAGGTTGAGTAAGAAATTTACCTTTTTCATGAGTATGCAAAGAGGCTGTCAGTGTTGAAAGTGTGTTTTGATCTCATTAATAGCTTGTAAAGTCTGATTATTGATTTTTGTTTGTCCATGCATAAACATTTGCATAGTCTCCTCAAGTAATTTTGTATGTGGAGTTGGATAAGAAGAAAAGTTTGGTTGTTTTTGTGAATGAAAATGCTTTTTAAATGTGTTCAGAACATTTTTTTATGCTAGAATGTTTGGGCATTCATTGGTGGAGTGTCTCACAAGTTCACATATGGTACAAACTTTTTCATTTTGCACAAATATGATTTTTTTTTACCATTTTAATTTTCGTGGCCTTAACTTTTCTTGTTAAACTAACAATCCTAATATTTAGATAATCTTTTAGACTAAGGTAATATTGTTCTTTATTACTACTAGCAAGATTAGATCTAATAAAACCTTCAAAAAAATAATATTATTCCATGATTGAAAGTTTTCTACCAAATGGTTAAGATATTCTAAAGCTGCATCAGGTTCTTTATCAAGAAACTCACCATTACACACATTATTTCAACAAATTATTTTATTTTGGGAGTTAAAACCTTCATAAAAGAAACTATTTTAGCGTTATTTCTTAAAATCATGATGTAGACATAAATTCAACAAATCTTTAAATCTTTCCCAACATTGAAATATAGCTTCATTAAGATTTTGAGAACAAAATTAGATTTGTCTTTTTAAAGCATTAGTTTTATGAATTTAAAAGAACTTTTTCAAAATTTCAACCTGCATTTCTTTCCAAGTGCTAACTAACATAGGTTTTAAAGAGTTAAGCCAACTTTTTACTTTATCTTTTAAAGAAAAAGAAAATAAATTGAGCTTAACGATCACATTTGTACAAATTTGATCATCAAAAGTGACACATACTTCATTAAATTCTTTCATATGCAAATAAGGGCTTTTAGAGTCGAAACCATGAAAATTAGAAAGTAAAGGGATCATACTTGGCTTGAATCAAAAGTTATTTGAATTTAGAGAAAAAATGAAACAAGAAAGAGAAAACTTTTATGGATGTTGCAAGTAATAAAGCATGGCATGCACCTATTGATTCTCATTTTAATACTAGACACTTTCATTTGAGCCATGGTGGAAGTGTGTGGAGGTGACTCATACAAATTTCCACACAAAGTTTTAGAATTATTTATAACTAAACAACAAAAATTATAACTAAGATACAATATGAACATATAACCATAAAGAAAATAAACACACAATATTTACAAAGGAAAAATATTTACAAACCTGAACACTTTCCATGCCTTCTTCAGCAATTACGCCAAAAACTTGTTACAATTTTAAGGTTGCAAACCCAAGTGCAAGTTGTATTAAGTAATTAATTTTTTGTGAGTTTGAGGTTGATCCACATGGAAGTTGTTTAAAGTTTTCAGGATTATATTTCTTAAAAGAAAGGCTTTATGTGTTTTAGATTATAAAAACAATTATGCTATAACTAAAAAATTAAAGTAATAAAAGTAGTGAGGATTAGAGATCTCCTCTTGAGTTTTGAATAGAATAACAATTATTTATTATTCTTTTTACCTCTTTTAAATGACACTATTGGAATTCATACAGAATCAAGGTTCTAGTGGGAAGATGTTATCAAATAGGTCATGCTTAAGGTGATCATAACATTATCTTACTGTTTGTAAATTATATCATAATGCCAACACTCGTTTATGGGATCAAGTATTTATGCACACTTTGTCTACAATTTTAGCAGTTATATAGAGAACCAGACATTTAGAGAAATGAACCTAAGCATTTGTTATGCCATTAGAAATAATAAATCAAGAATCACCACTAATCGAGGAGGGTTTTAGTGAAAAATTAAAATAATAATACAACACACTTAAACATTATCTACCTTTATAATATTTCCTCTTCCTCCATCAAGAGGTTCACCTTTTCTCCTTAGCTAAATGAAATTTAGAAAGACATAATGAAAGTAGGAATGACTAAAAATAGAAGAGAAACTAGAGAAGACATTCCTATTACTACTAGAAAACATAGCCCAAAAAGGTTTTTTGTCCCCCATCTAAGGTTTTTTGTGTGTCTTGAATGACATTCAAGATCCCATATTTATAGTAAAAGAGTGCCTAAATTGGCATCTCCAAATTTACTTCAAATGTGCTCTAAATTCACATGTCTTTCTTAGATCCGAATTGTGCCACACATTTTTCTCCATGAAATTAGTTAAGTTTGGAAACATGGTCAACATGAAATTGTAGATTTGTTTGTTAGCTTCATTCTTCAACTTGAATCACCTAATTCTAACCACTATGAAGAACAATATACTTGATTTAAGGAGATGTGTCAGCATAGCTAGATCCCTTCTAGTACACAAATTAGATAGATTTTCTACTAAATTGGGTTGAGCATCTAATAGAAAAAGTTGTAGTTATATTTCATGGCTTTCAAAAGAAGTAAGATTCAAGTTCATAGGGCTTTTGACCATGGATTTATGCCCAAAATTCAAAAACTGCGCAAGTTTGGAAATATGCTGATTTTAAATTCAATGCAGGTCCAACGATCACTTGCAAAGTCCAAGTGATTTCTTGCATATATTTTGACTTATGCAAAAATGGCCATTTTCTTCTAATTGAGATGCTTCTTTGATCTAAAGAATATTATCTCCTAATTTACTCAAGAAACATATCTTATTTGGTTTCATTTTGGGTCCTTTTGATCTCTTTTTTGTCTATTGATTCCCAAATTCCTATAAAACACAAAACATTAATGAAAATATAACATTAATAAAAATAAAGAAAGAAAAATATAAAAGAATTGATATAAAAATATATAGAAATATGCACTTATCACATGATTCGTAAGACACCCCTTGGGTTAACATAAGCTCAACCCTAGGTAACTAAGAAAATGCCTTCAAGACAAGTACTAGGGAAGTCCATACTACTATCTAATTCATAAACACAATAAAATAAAAGTCATAGCAAACACGACACTAAAAACTATCCATATCAATACAACAAAATAGTCACCTCAAGAATTAAAGTATTAAATAGAGCAACATACAATCGCCAACCAAAATAGTACTGACCCATTTCTAAGTCTAGAATTCTATGACCTAACATGGTCATCAAGTCTACTAAGTTACTTAGGTATTGGGGCTCCACCTCCAGCTACATGCTTATCCTCCATAGGGATGCACCCTACTTATCCTCATTGGATAGCGGATCCAAAAGCACAATGCTCTATGAAGAAATGTGGCCAGTTTACTTAAGTGTGCAATAGAATTCGCAAATTGCCTGATCGTGCACAATCATAGCATTCCTAATTTCTACACTTCTTCTTCCATCATTGAAATTATTATGGAGAAGGGCCATTATTATGTTAGAGTTAGCAAAGGCTTCTAACAAATCATCCCTCACCTGAGGAAAAGAGGTGTGAGCTCAAGCTCTCTAATAAACCAACAATAGCCACAATCAACTCGACTAGAGAAGTTCAAGGTCGAGGGGACCCAACCTAAGTTATAATGTTGAACCTTCTCCCTCCCTACGCAAAACAATTGGAAGAAAATAGTGAAAGCATGGATAATTCATGCCCTCAACTCCAACTAGAAAAGCTAAGCTAGAATGATGGAAGAGCTATTCTGCACCCACCACAGTTTCCATATTAGGCCAACGACCTGGTATAAGCCTTATCATGGCCACCAGGTCGAGCCTTGGTTCAACTTGGCTAGGCCTACCCATTTTTCTCGACCTAGTTGGCCTTCTTATAACCTCTAGTCGAGCTAATGACTCTACCTAGAAGGGGCTAGTTGCGGCCTCCAAGTCAAGCTAATGGCTTAACCTTGTTAGTTCCCGACTTACATCAAACTTGGTGTAATCTACTCCTAAGATGCTATTTCAAATATCTAAGTGCCTCAACCTACATGGGGCTTTACAGAATGATAAGGTGTCCAAAAAATAAAAAATATAAAAAGCATAGAGGGAGGAAAATAATTTTCAATAGATTAGATATCGGCGAGACACCTTACAAATTCAACTAAGGGAACATTATTCAATGGCAAACACATACCTAGATTTTAATGTTTATCTCACTAGAGGAGATGCACCACCCCCCAAATACAATAAACCTCCTAGTTTCTTCCAAGATGATTACTACCAACTAACCCTTCTTCTAAAGCTTACCTGATAGTAGGGGGCTAGAGGTTTCACATTATACCTTGAGGATATCGATGAGAGTCGAGCCCCGAAAGTAGAGATGACTCCGTCAAAGTCAAGAAAGCAATGGTTGGCTCTAAAGATCACAAACTCCTTCTTTGAGGTTATCGACAAAAGTCAAGCCATGGAAGTGTTAAAGGCTCCTCTGAGGTCAAAAGATATACAATTAGCCTCAAAGCCTCATAAGCAGCACCCTACGAGATTGAGAGCAGAAATCTTACCCTAAGAATCTTAGGACTTATCCCCTAAATTTAGCAAAGCCTGACTTAAAGAGACTTTAATAATTTTTCTCGAGGTAGGATTGTCAAAAATTGCACAAGTCTGAGAACTAAAACATTATAGCCAATATACGAGCTCCTTTAGGCATAACTTTATCCCGGAAGAAGCGATATCTCACACGGGGATTACTTGGATAAAAATAGAGCAACACCTAAAGTAAAATTTCTAAGAGCAACGCCCAGAACCAAATTTTGAAGTCCTAACAAGAGGTCTCAAACCTTTACTATAGTCTATTTGTAAGGGGCCATATCATTGGCTGACACATACTTAAAAGATCCACCGCCATCGACATAAAAGGGACCAAAGACATAACGCTCCTAGCAATGAAGTGGTTTGCTCGAAACCAAGGAAAAAATAGATGATTTTAGCGATCACCAACTCTTTTCTATGGGATTATTCCTTAAAAGTCAAGCTAGAAAGTCAAGGTGACTCTGCAAAACCAAGAAAGTAATGGTTGGTTCTAGAGGCCACAAACTTTATCCCCTAACGATAATGGTAATAAATAAAACTCCTTCAAACATCATAAATAGTCCTTGATTCACAAGCTCAAAGAAATGAGGCCAAAATAAAGCTTTCTTGACCAAACACTTAGCGTGAGATGAGGCAAAGCTTCCTCAACATAATACTGTGTGAGGTCGAAATAAAGCTCCCTCAACCTAATCACTAAGCCAAAACAAGGAGAAACCAAGAATCACCTCAATCATCCCCAGCAAACTTCCTTCGAGATAGACTGTAGAAATAGGACCAATACCAAAAATGAGCGACTGAATTTACTATGTCAAGCTAAGAGGTCAACCCAAAAATCTCAACAAGCCAAGTTGAGCTTGACCTCATCGGTGACACATATCAAGCTGAATACTCAACATAGGCTGCATCTCGATATCCCAAGTTGAGCTAAAGGATCGACCTAGGCTATATTCTGACCATCGATAATTTTACACTTATTGTTGTTATCTTCCTACTAATCTCCTATCTTCCCTACATACTTACAATTGTCATAACCAAGTGAACAAATGTAATACGATTAAGTATATAAGCTTTCACCAACAAACATTTTTACATCACACTATGGCAGGCTAAATCATAATAATTATTGAGTTACTCTCAGCTAACCTCACTTCCACGAAGCTTACTCGGGAGTGGGGGCTAATGATGGGCCACAATCCAACAGCTGACCAAAGGCTAAGTTTATGAGGCACAAAAATGATGCTCTAAGCCTATAGGCTCACAAATCCTTAATGGTCTATGCACCATCCACACAGGATTATACCCTCCAACCTTCACCTTTAAATACCATCATTCTCTATTTATTTTAGGTACGCCATTTATATTAGGCATTCTCTATCACCAGCTCTATTGTTGACTTGACTGTCAGAGAGGTTGTTGGTTTTTTTACATCCCGGATAGGTAATGCAATGGAAAGTTAAAAAAATATAATACATGTATATTAAGAACAGTAAACATGCAATTTCAAAAAGTGATACAAATTAATTAGTTGCATTGAAAACTACTACTTTAAAATATAAAAACTAAAATATAATACATGCCTAAAAGCACTCCAGCTGATGTTGGGTATGAATGAATTCAAATTCCTTAAGCTCCTCACGAACACCTTCGCAAGCTCCTAAAATAAATATGCCAAGGGCTCCAAGCGTAACCCCTAACAGTATCCACACTTCGAGCAAACCTACAAGTTTTGAATCCTTACTAGTGAATACAAACCCGTTGTTTCAAATCTATTTTGGGAGTGAAGTATTAATTCTTAAAATAATAAGTGTTTAGAAGATTTAAACTTAATCAAAAAATGAGATGGAACCTTTTTGAATAAAAATTTGTTGTATATAAAAGAACAGAACAAGAGAACAAAGAGTGGAAAAGAAAGGGGTCAATTATTGTGTGTGCGAGAGTGTGTAAAATTTAGCTTCTTCATGGTGTATTTATACTATGTGGTCTTGACCTAACCTATTAGGTCTCATCTTTCTTCTTTATTTATCTCTCTCTCATTCTTTATTTTCATCTAAAACATGCATCATTTCCATCTTTAATTAGGAGTTCTTTTAATTTTTGAATAAGAATCCCACGTGCCTCTAACCCCGTAGGCCTGAACTCTAATTAACTATTAAAGTCAATGCTACAACTTTAAGGTTGCAAACCCAAGTGCAGGTTGTAGTAAGTAATAAATTTCTCGTGAGTCCGAGGTCGATCCACAGGGAAGTTGTTTGAAGAATTCAAGTTTATATATCTAAAAAGATGGAGTTTATGTGAATCAAAATATATGAACAATTAATGTATGATGTAACTAAAGAAAAACCGAAGTAATAAAAGTACTGAGGATTAGGGATCCACTCTTGAGTTTTGGATAGAGAAATGGTTATTTATTCTTTTTACCTCTATTAATTGCCACAATTGGAATCCATACATAATGAAGGTTCCAATGGGAAGATATTATCAAGTAACTTATGCAATAAGGTAATCATGATATTGTCTTACTATTGCAAATTATCTCTTAACGCCAACACTTATTTATGGGATCAAGCATTTATGTACTCCTTCGTCAACAACAAATCAAGGTTTCACATTAGCAGTCGTGGGTAAAACCGTACAATAAGCTAAATGAACCCAAGTATTTGTTGTGCCATTGGAGATACATAAATCAAGAATCACCACAAAAACAAGTAGGGTTTAGATCAAAAATAATAATAATAATACAACATACTTAAATAATTTCTACCCTTATAACCATTTCTCTTCCTCCATCAAGAGATTCACCCTTTTTCCTCAACAAAATGAAATTTAGAAAGACATAATAAAAGTAACAAAGACTAAAAATATAAGAGAAACTAGAGAATGCATTTCTATTACTACTAGAAAACTTACAATACTAGAAAACATACAAACTAGATAACTTAGCCTAAAGAAACCCTCTACCCCTTCTCTTACAAGCTGAATACATGGTCTATTTATAGTACTTGGAGTAAGCTAGAGGCCAAACAAATAATGGAGGGGTTAATCAAGTGGTATGCTAGTTGCCAAGAGTTGGTAAGTTGTTACACAAATTTCTCATCCACTGAATTGAATTACATTTTTCAGTCAGACACAGCCAGATTTTGAAGATATGTGAAGAATAAAAATTGTAGATCTTTCAGCGCTGATATATTTTCATATATCTTTTGTCAAATTTGGCGATCGGATGAAGGAGATATGGTCAAATTACCGAGTCATGTCCAAGAGCCGCCCTGTAACATCAGCAGCAACTTGCAGCCTATGGTTTTACCATTTCAACACATTTTCACACCATCCTGTCTTCAGAAAACTTGTTTATTTACCTCTTGGGTATAGTTTAAAACAAACATAAACTAATCCACTTTCGTAGGAAATCACGATTGCATTTAGCATATGCAACAAGCCTTTAAACCCTAGGTGGCCCATAGAGGACAAGTTATAGTCTCGTGAAGGTTTCCAGCAGTGATACCTACAAACACCTATAATAACTATCTTCCAACTTTTATTCTCATGAAGCAACAAAGTAATATGGAAATAAAATCAAACAAGTGTTGAGTTTAACTCTTAGTCATTCAAAAATCAATACATTTCCACAATAATCATACTCAAGTGTGTGTGTGGACAGTTAATGTCAATAGTGATGAAACTATGCATGTTTCAAATAAGTAAATTCTCATAAAACCTTACAAAAACCATCACCCAATCTCTAACAGAAAAGTTAAACATCATAGGCTCTTCCTTTGGTGCAAATCTCCACTACACTGAAGGCACTACACGAAATCAAAAGGTCTTCAACAAAGGTTGTAATGGGGCCAAAGGGTGGTGATGTAGCTAAGAAATAAAAGGATAGGATGTAACAAAGGTTCTAAAAACTTCATGGAATTAGAGACATAAAATTTATCGATGAATAATTCTCCAACTCCACAAATTTCACACTGGAGTCTATTGTTATTGAATTGGACCCCTCTTATTCATCTTGCAACATCTCATTTTTAGTTACAACTTGTAGCACTTTGCAACTTTTTTTATATTGTTTTTCTTTTTTCTTTTTTCTTTTTTCTTTTTTTAAGAGAAACTCCCCCACACTTATCTTCTATCCCAATCTGAATTTCTTTTGTAAGTCCAAGCTTTCAATTGAATGTCTCTTAAACTCCAATCATTTTTAGAACAAGGTTGGATAATAGTGTATTTAGACTAGGTAAAAAGATATGGTTACAAAAAAAATATTTATTTATTATAAGGCTCAAAGTGGTTTACTAGGGGATGTTTTCTTTAAACATCATATAGGGAACAAGCTGATTTGGCAATGGTGCTAGAAAGCCTAATGCCTTAATCATTTTTCTAGTGGTGTACCAGTCGTTCGCCTCGACAAACCAAAAGTAAAATTTCTAATACTCAACCCCTACATGTTGAAGATTTAAGTGATGATTAGAGTAAGGGCATAAGAACTATATATTTTGACATGATTGTCTTCACACTAAATAACATAACTATTTGTGCAAAATAAAATTTGAGTATAATTATCGCAAAAATATATTAACCAAATAACAACATAAAGTCCAAAACAACACCCATCATCAATCAAACCATATTATTCATGCTTAATTTTAATCATTGAAGTTGGAAGAACCTATACGACTCAAAAAAATATTGGTAATTCACAAACACTTGTAAAAAACTTTACAAACCTGCCATATATGCAAAAAATAGGGATGCGTCTCAAGAGTGTTACAATTACCCTTTACTCAGCCACCTCTTTTTTTCATGCTTTCAACGGACCCAGCAAAAAACACGCTTGATTTATATTTTATTTTTTTATATATATTTTTTTTTATTATTATATTTTTTTTAATAACTAAAAAAAACACACATTGAATATACAAGTCATGATATCAATTATCCTTCCCCCCAACCTAATCGAGACATTGTCCCAATGTCAAAAATAGATAGGAAAGTAAAGTTTGAAAGATATCACCTGAAATGCGGCTAATAAAGCTGAAACAACAAAAAAAAACACATACTATTAGATAAAATTATTAACAATAAGTATCACAGACTGAGAGTCAATTTTAATTTGCGTTTTCGACATTGTTCCTATTGGACCAATCCACATTGGCCAAGGTTGGATCAGGTTTTGGCACATATGCTAGAAGTTGATCAATCAGCTGGTCAGTGTCGGAGCAGATATGATGATTCTTCTCGCAGAAGTTGAAATAAACCCTTTTTTCGTAGCATGATCTACAAAAGATAGCAACCATCATAAAAACCATTAACATTAACAATACCTATAGGTTTTTGGTGAATGTTGAGTTGTGCCCAAGAGACAATTTGGAATAATTCCTCTAGTGTACCAAAACCGCCAGGTAGAATGATGAATGCATCCGCATTGTTTAAACATTTAGGCATTCTGTCCTGAATGTGTGACACTTTTAGCTCATCTCCAATGGTCATACCTGTGATATCTGTACTGTTAAAGATTTTGGGATAACTCCCAGAACTTTGACACCTCCTACATAAGCAGAAATAGCAACACTTCCCATTAACCCCAAACTGCCTCCCCCATACACTAAATGAATTTTCTTTCTGCTAAAGTTCTACCAAGATTATTGGCTGCCCCTATAAACTCACCATTTTTTCCTAGATGGATCCACAAAAAACACAAATGGAATTAAATTTGCGAGTTGAAGAAACTTCCATTTTTTTTTTCTTTTTTTGAAAATAAGTTGTGCAAAAAATAGAGTGAGTACGGTGATATTTATTGAGGTGTGAACAGGGAATACATTTATTGCATGTCTTTTTCTTTTGTCAAAAAGGTTGAAAATAAGGACACACATACGAAAATTAAAAATTACCTACTAACACGTGTATGTACATGTAGTTGTGATTGTGGCTCACATCTTCCTCTGGTTTTACATCTCAGTAACGGCTTAAACGCCCTCTATGGGTGAAGATATGCTTCCCTCCAATTTTCTTATAAACTGGCAAACAGGGTCTTTTAATGTCAGATTCCCAAGACTATAAAGCTCATATTCATTTCGAAAACGATCCCATAAATCAAGAATTGCACGTTTTACAATCCACATGAATGCGTCTCAAGAGTCAATATAATGTGATCTAAAGACTCCTTACTCAGTCCATCCATAATGAATTTAAGTTATCTTCTCGATTTTTAGAGACCATTCCTAAAGAACGACATTTTGTGTTGCAAGTCCATCTAGCACATAATATGACAAACTTTCATTTTTTTCGCCCTTCTCTTTTTTTGAATATGTGCTTTTACCAAAACCAGACATGTATCTAGTAAGCAAATCTGGAAACTCATGTGAAAACTTCACCTGCCCTTACCTTTACTTCATAATATCCATCGTATGTCCTCCGGGATGCCCTTGTGCATAAGCATCCTCAATCTTTCAATCCTGATTTTATAAATTTTCAAATTGCATTTTTAGGAAGAAAAGAAATCGCTTCTGAGAGTTAGAAATATGTCACCCATTTTGAAAATAACTAGAAAAGAGAATGAGAAAAGCAAAGAAAATTTGTACAAAGATTTCAGTTGTTTGGGAAACTGACAAGTCTGACTTTTATAGCCACGGAGTACCGTTATCCGCCATTTAATCGGGAAAAGAAAAAATAAAAAATAAAAGAAGAAGAGAAGAAAAAAAATAAAAAATAATGTCAAATAAAAAAAATATATACAACACTAATCATAACAAGGGTTAGAAAGAAAAAGAATTTCCTCTTGTGAAAATTGATTTTCTAAAATGGTTTAACTCTTTGTCCATTTACTTTGAATATGTTACCATTTCTAGGATTCTCAATGTCAATCGCCCCATAAGGATATACTTTTTTTACAACAAAAGGACCACTCCACCTTGATCTCAATTTTCCAGGAAACAAATGCAATCGAGAATTATAAAGCAAAACCTTTTGACCAACCTCAAATATTTTTCTTGAAATTTTATTATCATGAAAATATTTGATTCTTTCTTTATAAATTTTAGAATTCTCATATGCATCATTTCTCAGTTCTTGAAGTTCATTGATTTGCAATTTGCGCAATTTTGAAGCTTCATCAAGGTTGAAGTTAAACATTTTGATTGCCCAATAAGCTTTATGTTCAAGTTCAACAGGTAAATGACAAGGTTTTCCATAAACTATCCTATAAGGAGACATGCCTAATGATGTTTTGAAAGCAGTTCTATATGCCCAAAGTGTATCGGTAAGTCTAAGAGACCAATCTTTACGGTTTGGGTTAACTGTTTTCTCCAAAATTTATTTTATTCCCTATTTGCAAGTTCAACTTGGTCCATTTGTCTGAGGGTGATAAGGGGTTGCAACTTTATGTATGATTCCATATTTCTTCATTAAAGTTCTGAAAACTTTGTTACAAAAATGTTTTCCCCCATCACTGATAATAGATCTAGGAATTCCAAATCGACTTAAAATATTTTCTTTCAAAAATTTTATCACTATTTTGTGATCATTGTTTCGACAAGGAATTGCCTCGATCCATTTTGAAACATAATCTATGGCAACCAATATGTAAAGAAAACCAAATGATAATGGAAATGGCCCCATAAAATCAATACCCCAACAGTCAAAGATTTCAATCACTAGGATAGGGTGTAGGGGCATCATATTTTTCTTTGAAAGGGACCCTAACTTTTGACAATTTTCACAACTTTTGCAGAAAGTGTAAGTATCTTTGAAAAGAGTTGGCCAATAAAATCCACATTGCAAGATTTTTGCAGTAGTTTTCTTTACAGAAAAATGACCACAATGCTTCTGAATGACAAAATTTGACAATATTACCTATCTCATTGTCAGACACACATCTTCGAAAGATTTGATCCGGATAATATTTGAATAGGTATGGATCATCCCAATATAAATTTTTTTAACCTCAGTCAAAAACTTCTTTTTATCTTGAGAGTTCAATGTGATGGCATCTTTCCTGTCACAAGAAAATTAACAATGTCAGCAAACCAAGGTAAAATAGAAACGTTAAATAATTGTTCATCAGGGAAAGTGTCATTAATAGGTGTGGTTTGAAATGAGTCATCACAAACAAGTCTCGACAAATGATCAGCCACTACATTCTCTACTCCCTTTTTATCTCGAATAGTAACATTAAATTCATGGAGTAAGAGAATCCACCTAATCAGTCTTGGTTTAGCATCTTTTTTTGACAAAAGATATTTCAAAGCTACATGATCACTGAAAACAACAATTGGTGAGCCAACAAGATAAGATCGAATTTATCCAATGCAAAAACTACAGCAAGTAATTCTTTTTCAGTTGTTGTATAATTCAATTGAGCACCATTTAAAGTTTTACTTGCATAGTAAATAACATATGGTTTTTATCTTTTCTTTGTCCCAAGACAGCTCCAACAGTATAATCACTAGCATCACACATTATTTCAAAGGTAAAGTCCAATCTGGAGGCTGCATGATTGGAGCAGACGTAAGCATGCTTTTAACCTTAACAAAAGCATTTTCACAGTTTTCAGTCCATTCAAAAATAGTGTCTTTTGTTAGAAGATTACACAAAGGTTTAGATATTATACTAAAATCTTTGATAAATCTTCTATAAAAACCAGCATGTCCTAAAAATGATCTAATCTCCTTCACAGTCTTTTGTGTTGGCAAATTGGCAATTAACTCAATTTTAGATTTATCAACTCAATACCTTCTGATGATATAATGTGTCCAAGAACAATACCAGTTTTACCATGAAGTGACATTTCTCCCAATTGAGCACAAGATTCTTTTCGTCACACCTGATCAAAACCTTTTCTAATATCATCAAATGAATTACCAAAAACAGAAAAATCATCCATGAAGACTTCAAGAAAACATTCAACCATGTCACTAAAAATACTAAGCATGCATCGTTGGAATGTAGCTGGTGCATTACATAATCCAAAAGGCATCTTTCGATATGCAAAAGTACCAAAAGGACATGTAAAAGTTGTTTTCTCTTGATCTTCAAGTGCAATTGCAATTTGATTATATCCAGAATATCCATCTAAAAAGCAATAAAATTTGTGTCCTGCAACTCTTTCTAAAATTTGATCCATGAAAGGTAATGGAAAATGATCTTTTCTAGTAACTGAGTTGAGTTTTCTATAGTCAATGCACATTCTCCACCAGTAAATAGTCCTAGTTGGAATTAATTCAACATTCTCATTCTTGACTACAGTAACTCCAGATTTTCTTAGGTACAACTTGAGTAGGACTTACCCATTTGCTATCAGAAATAGAATAAATGATTCCATTATCTAAGAGTTTAATGACTTCATTTCTTACTACTTCTTTCATATTAGGATTTAGCCTTCGTTGCATTTCTCTAGAATGGTTTAGCATTTTCTTCTAGATAGATGTTATGTGTGCAAATGAAAGGATTAATACCTTTAATATCAGCAATGGTCCATCCTAAAGCATTCTTATGCATTTTCAGAGTTTCGATCAACTTACCTTCTTGATATGCATCGAGTTTGGAAATAATTATTACTGGAAAAGTTTCATTCTCACAAGAAAGAGTATTTCAAATTAACTGGCAAAGGTTTCAATTCAACCACGGGAGCTTTAATAATTGATGGAATAGATTTTACTGTTGATGATGTGAAGTTCTTCGAACCTTGGCTTCCAAAAATATTTTTTTTGTACCTGCAAAAATTCAGAGATAGTATTAGTGTGTTCCTTTTTATAAATACTTTCACTTTCAAAACAAGTCTCCAAAGAATCTGAAGAGTTAGTAGTAGTAAAGTATTCATGAACAAGTTCCTCAATTGAATCCACTTCATGTACTTCGACATCTTCTGCAGGTTGCATACAAACATTAAACACATTTAGTAAAGTCTTCAAATACCATTTCTACAATTGATCAAAGCATTTGAAGTTGCAAGAAAAGGACGACCAAAATGATAGGAATTTGTGTATGTGTTTGTGCAACAGGCTCTGTGTCCAAAATAATGAAATCAACTGGAAAGTAAAACTTATCAATTTGTACCAACACATCTTCTACTATTCCCTTTGGAACTTTAATCGAACGGTCAGCTAGTTCTCCCAAAGCCTAACTGTTCATAAACTGAGAAAGGTAGAAGATTTACACTAGCACCAAGATCAAGCAAAGCACGCTCTATTCTAGTGTTTCCTATGATACATGAAATGGTTGGACAACCTGGATCTTTGTACTTGGGTGGAGTGAATTGTTGAATGATTGAACTAACACTTTCAGTTAAAAATGCCTTCTTTTGTACATGATGTTTTCTTTTGATGTACACAAATCTTTCAAAAATTGGCATATAGTGGAACTTGCTTGATGCAATCCAATAATGGAATATTAATCTTGACTTGTTTAAAAATTTCAAAATTTCAGCATTTGAGTTTAATTTATGAGTTGCTTGCAATCTTTGAGGAAAGGGTGCTGGAGGTAAATATTTTTCTTTTTCATCATTTTCACGCTTACTTCTTCAAACTTACCTTCATCGTCAAGACTATTTCCATTTTTCATTTCTGGAGGTGGATTAGAAACTTTCTCCTTGGGATGAATAGTCTTGTCAACAATTTTTTCATTCCGAAGAGTTGTAACTGAATTAGCCTCCTTGACTGCATTTTCACCTGAAGAAGAAACATGACACTGAGTAGAAGGATTAGGTTGAGGTTGAGCAGGAAATTTACCTTTTTCATGAGTACGCAAAGAAGTTGTCAGTGTTGAAAGTGTGCTTCTGATCTCATTGATAGCTTGTGAAGTCTGATTATTGATGTTTGTTTGTTCATGCATAAATGCTTGCAAAGTCTCCTCAATGGATTTTGTATGTGGAGGTGGATAAGAATGAAAGTTTTGTGGTTTATGTGAATGTGGTTGGGCACGGTTATCATCTCGCCAACTGAAATTGGGATGATTTCTCCATTGTGGATTGTAAGTTTTAGAATATGGAGAATGGAAAGGTTTTTTGAATGTGTTCATAAAATTTGCTTGTACTGGAAGGTTTGGACATTCATTGGTGGAGTGCCCCAAAAGTTCACAATTGCTACAAACTTCTTCCTCTTGCACAATTTGATTTTCTTTACTTTTTTAAGTTCCATGGCTTCAACTTTTCTTGTTAAACTAGCAAGTCTAGCATTTAGATCATCTTCTTGGCTAAGTAATATTTTCCTTTATTACTATTAGCAAGATTAGATCTAATAGAACCTCGGAAGAATTAACACTATGCCATGATTGAGAGTTTTCTGCTAAATGATCTAGGTATTCTAGGGCTTCATCAGGTTCCTTATCAAGAAACTCACCATTACACATTGTTTCAACAAATTGTTTTGTTTCAGGAGTTAAACCTTCATAAAAGAAACTAATTAATCGCCATTTTTCAAAACCATGATGTGGGCATGAATTCAACAAATCTTTAAATCTTTCCCAACATTGAAAGAAAACTTCATTCGAATTTTGAGAAAAATTTTGAATTTGTCTTTTCAAAGCATTAGTTTTATGAGTTGGAAAGAATTTTTTCAAGAATTCAGCTTGCATTTCTTGCCAAGTGCCAATTGACCTAGGTTTTAAAGAATTAAGCCAATTTTTTGCTTTATCTTTTAAAGAGAAAGGAAATAATTTGAGCTTAACAATCTCATTTGTGCAAGTTTGATCATCAAAAGTGGCACATACTTCATCAAATTCTTTTAAATGCAAGTAAGGACTTTCAGAGTCTAAACCATGGAAATTAGGAAGTAAAGGGTCATACCTGACTTGAATCGAAAATTATTTCCATTTAGAGGAAAAATGAAACAAGAAGGAGAAGAATTTCGAGGAGGTTGCAAGTAATAACGCATGGTACGCACCTGTTGATTCTCATTTTCATCCTGGACACTTTCATTTTCAGCCATGGTGGAAGTGTGTGGAGATGATTCAAACAAATTTCCAAACAAAGTTTCAGAATTATTTCTTACTAAACGTCGAGAATTATGACTACGATACCATATAACCATATATCCATAAAGAAAATAAACAAACTATATTTACAAAGAAAAAATATTAACAAACCTGAATACTTACCTTGCCTTCCCCGGCAACGGCGCCAAAAACTTGCTACAACTTTAAGGTTGCAAACCCAAGTGCAGGTTGTAGTAAGTAATAAATTTCTCGTGAGTCCGAGGTCGATCCACAAGGAAGTTGTTTGAAGAATTCAAGTTTATATTTCTAAAAAGATGGAGTTTATGTGAATCAAAATATATGAACAATTAATGTATGATGTAACTAAAGAAAAACCGAAGTAATAAAAGTACTGAGGATTAGGGATCCACTCTTGAGTTTTGGATAGAGAAATGGTTATTTATTCTTTTTACCTCTATTAATTGCCACAATTGGAATCCATACATAATGAAGGTTCCAATGGGAAGATATTATCAAGTAACTCATGCAATAAGGTAATCATGATATTGTCTTACTATTGCAAATTATCTCTTAACGCCAACACTTATTTATGGGATCAAGCATTTATGTACTCCTTCGTCAACAACAAATCAAGGTTTCACATTAGCAGTCGGTGGGGTAAAACCGTACAATAAGCTAAATGAACCCAAGTATTTGTTGTGCCATTGGAGATACATAAATCAAGAATCACCACAAAACAAGTAGGGTTTAGATCAAAAATAATAATAATAATACAACATACTTAAATAATTTCTACCCTTATAACCATTTCTCTTCCTCCATCAAGAGATTCACCCTTTTTCCTCAACAAAATGAAATTTAGAAAGACATAATAAAAGTAACAAAGACTAAAAATATAAGAGAAACTAGAGAATGCATTTCTATTACTACTAGAAAACTTACAATACTAGAAAACATACAAACTAGATAACTTAGCCTAAAGAAACCCTCTACCCCCCTTCTCTTACAAGCTGAATACATGGTCTATTTATAGTACTTGGAGTAAGCTAGAGGCCAAACAAATAATGGAGGGGTTAATCAAGTGGTATGCTAGTTGCCAAGAGTTGGTAAGTTGTTACACAAATTTCTCATCCACTGAATTGAATTACATTTTTCAGTCAGATACAGCCAGATTTTGAAGATATGTGAAGAATCAAAATTGTAGATCTTGAAACGCTGATATATTTTCATATATCTTTTGTCAAATTTGGCGATTGGATGAAGGAGATATGGTCAAATTACCGAGTCATGTCCAAGAGTCGCCCTGTAACATCAGCAGCAACTTGCAGCCTATGGTTTTACCATTTCAACACATTTTCACACCATCTTGTATTCAGAAAACTTGTTTATTTACCTCTTGGTATAACATATCCAAATTGCAGACCAAAATAAATTTGGTCTCAAGATATATAACTGAATTGGTAAAATAAGTCAATACTGGGCTGAACTCTGATCCGAATTTTGGTGATCCATTTTGTGCAACTACTTGGATGAATTTTCTGCTATCATCAACGCTGAATTGGGCTGAGCCTCCAACATAAAAGTTGTACCTCTATCTCTTGGCTTTCAAATGAAATAAGCTTCAGGTCCATAGAGCTTTTGATCATGAAGTTATGCTCAAATTACAAAAACTGCACAAGTCTGGAAACATGCTTCCATTTATTCCCTAACACAAAATATTAATAAAACAATAATATTAACAAGAATAAAGCAAGAAAAGCATAAAGGATTTGATATAAAAATATGTCAAAATATGCACTTATCAGTCAAATTAATATTTTCATCAATTAATCAAGTCAAATTTAAATTAATGATCCAATTATTTAATTAATTATTTCCATAAAGGCTAGCTAATCAAATATTGCTCAATTAAAATAATTTTAATATTTTTACTGATTAAATTCATTTAACTTCTTAAATTAATTTAAGCTTGATTAATTAATAGATCCAATTAATTAACTAATTCACTCCCATGAGCACTTAATCCCTATTAAGTTAAATAAAATAATTCTATAATTTACTTAGATGAATTAATTTTTCTCCTTAATCAAATTCTAGCTCAAGTTAATTAATCTCCATTAATGAACTTAATCCACCACTTTGGATCAAAATACTAGAGTAGAAGTAGATTACCTTAATTTGTGTATGGCCCCTTAGGTTCATAACTAAGCTAACAGTGGCTTGCAACTCTTGCAACTTATGAATATACTAATATTTTGATTAATTAATCTATATGGAATTAACTCTATAATTCTAAGAACCTCACAAGTCAAGGAAGTTCTTGCAGTGCACCTTGACTACCTTGTCATTCCATCAACTAATTTCCCGAGTAAATCTAAGGTATTGATTATTAGTTGAAATCCTATTTTAACTTAATAATTATGATTTCATATCAAGTCACATTGATCCTTTGATGAATCATTAGAAAACCCCACGTATAATATTCATCCTATCTTAGCCAAGGTTTTTTCAGGATCAAGGACTATGAAAATAAAGAAGATTCACCTATTCCACCAGATAGATGACAAATCATTTGTTGGTCACTCATTAACCTTCATTAGCAAAGACCATACACCCAGCGTAAACCTCTTAGGATTATCATGTAATCAGAAAATACATTAAAGTGTATGATGTCATGCTCAAGGCTACTATGGTGCCTCAAGTCTAAGGACTAGTTAATCCACTATCATAAGTAGAAAGTTTTTATTCGACAAATAATATTTCTAATTGAGAATTTCCCATGGCCCAGTTTGGTGTACTTGTTCTCCAACAAGCACATGCACACATGCACTAGCATCACCATGCTAATGTCTACGGAATTAGACATTCTCCTTTCGAGCATGCATCATGTATGGAAATCTATCAGACTTATTGATATCCTATCTCAATGAACACTAAACTCGAAACTAGGTTAAGATAAAAGGCATAAAGCCATGTTCCATTATCACCATCAAATGCATGACTTTGCCCGTAGTTATGTATGATCTAAGGAATTTATCGAATTGATAATATAATTGAAGTTGAAAAAATGCCTTTTATTAATAAACATTATGAATAAGATTATCTTTACAAATGTATAAAAGCTCACCACTAATTGGCTCGCTAAGCACTACTCGAACAATTTCCCATTGGCCCTAAGGTTAATTGCTCGTGTATCTAAGACCAATCTTCTCAAGATATCCTTGAAATATTCTCTTAGTTAAGGGTTTTTTTAGTGGATCTGCTATATTTTCTAGTAAGACAACTCTCTCTACTTTGACGTCACCTCTACCAATGATCTCTCAAATTAGATAGTATTACCTTACTATATGCTTGGATCTCTGTAATAACCAATCCTGACACTACTCACTTGACTAATATGATTCATGCATTACATGTTATTCATAAGTGCTTGCATTGAAACTATATGGCATGATCCATTTTACCTTATAATCATATTTGATCATTAAATTTGTAGAAAATCTCATATGGTGTTAGTTGTCAATCATCATAATATAAGTAATCAATATTAAATTGAAATAAGAAGAAAATGAGGTTGATCAATATTGGATGTCAATGGGATATATAGGTCATAATTTTGGAAGTGTTAACATTGTTACTAGTAAGCTTATACGGTTTGATTTGATTTCATCCAGGTATTTTAGAAGTATATATCTGTAAATTGCATATTTGGGACATTGGACATAAGATAATATGATTCAAAGGTGATATTACAATATTCATTTATGTATAAGATTATATAATTTTTAATATGGATAATTATTTAAGAATTGGGTGACAATCGGGTAAGAAATTAAATGATTGACTAGGAAATTAGCTTATGAATTATCTATGGTATCTTGTGGTAATTAAAATAGGATGCAATAAAATTAATATATAGTAAGACACATCCGATCTAGGCTTGAAAGATGGGTGAAAGATCATATTTACACCACAACCTACCACCTCATGCTTGCTACCAAGCTTAAGCAAGCACCTCAAGTGCCACCTCAAGCTTTCTTTCACTCTTAGCCATTTACCCACGACCCTCAACCATTTCTAGTCATTGTCAGGGTCAAAACTCATTTAAAAATCTCTATAAGCTGGTCCTAATCGATTCAAAGTGATAGAAAAGGGCAAATGAAGCAAAAAGAAGTAGTAATCACAAGTAGAAGCTGAAACTAGCATAGGTGAGGTTCATATATAGTTTTGACATCAATTTTTATATTATTTGAGGGTTTTATGATTTCTTAAGATTATTACCTTGTTCATGATGTTGTTAGAGGTTATTCATAGGGTTATTATGCTTAAAAGAATGATTAGTGGTTGCAAACACATAATAGAACCACTAAAGGGCAGAATCTATGTAGATGTTGATTTCTAGTTTATTGAGCTTAAATTTTTGAAATAAACCTTACGTAAATTCTATATTTCTCATCATGAATGTGTTTATATAGGAGTTAAGATTATGTATTTAGGTTTTGATATCTTGGGAATTAAAATATAGCATGACAATTAAAGAGATTGCTCAAAACTATCTCTATTGAATTTCAAATTATATCCTCTGTGAAGGGGACTGGTTTTATAGTATTAAATCCATTATTTTTGGTAATACTATAACTTGGTTGTATCTTTTTATATGTTATCTAAGTGTGGTGAAAATTTGGGAGTGGTTGAATACACTTAAGGGAACATTAATGTCATGAAGTGCGCAAAACTATTATGGTAGGAAACATCTGTTTCAGTATGATGTGAAGGGAGCTGAACTTGGGATGCTATATATGTGAGTTTTAGCCATTATATGACATGTTTACATTTTTTTGTGTTAGCTAAGAGTGATAAAAAGTGGAAAGTGAATGAATATGTCTAAGGGTATCAAAATCATCATGCAAATTAATATGGCAGCAATAAAATATGAAGTTGTGAATCTGTCCCATTTGGTTCATTAACATGTTCCAACATAGATGTGGTGCATTTGATCCCTAACATTTAGGGTGATATTGTAAGAGTTATAACACATCAATTAAGTGAGGTTATTATACATTTAAGATGTGGAACAAAGTGTGTAGAAGGTTGTATTCGATTATAGTTTTTAAGTGGTAAGGTTGTTTAGTTAAATTGAGATTCAAGATCTTTATACTACATGAGGTATAATGAACTTGTTAATTGAGGATGGTGATTGATATCTTGTATTTTTAGAGATTTTTTCACATTTAGAGTTGGGGAGTAGTACTTAAAAAACCTAGAAGTAACACACAACCGATCAAAGGTAAGTGAAACTCATGTAGTTCATGCATTATAGGTAAGCATGGTGATACTTGAGACTCTGAGACTCTAAGGCTTACTGGGCTGGTTGTTGGAGCTCCTACAGGCTTCTGAGGATTACTGTACATGGATGATGACCTGCTGGGTTGTGTTGTGGGCATATTCTAATTTTTACAATCATTATTATTGGGTAAATTGTTGTCTATATATAAAGAGTTACAAGATGCAAAATGTCCTTACCTCTTCCGAAAGCATAGGCTATTATTTTGATTTTTGAGTCTATTGTATTATAACTTTTGGATGTCGTGTCCTATATAGCTCTTGAAATTTTATAGTAAATAAGTTTGAGAATAGCATGACTGTGATGGGTGTTTTTTTATATAAATGATGATTTTTCTATATACAGGGTTAAATGTAAGAAAATATTTTTACTATTTTCCAAAGTGCTACAGTTGACAAAAAAACATTATATATATACACATGTACACACATGTGCTAGCTTGTCAAAATTATTGTTATATCAATATATACATTTAGTGGTGGGGGTGTTACAAAGTGGTATCAAAGCCCAATTTGTAGTTCTGTAGACTGTCCATATATATGATCTCTAAAACTGGTGGAACACAACCATGCCAGTAAGTTTTATTTATTGTATAATTCATTTTGTATTTCATGAATAATATTGTCCATGTGTTTTAAAATTTTGTATAAAATAAAGTTGAGGAAGACTCATCAGTAATAACAGGTATAAAATTTAAGGTTGGTATTCTATCTTTAGAGCTACATATTCTCTATTATCCACTAAGTATGTAATAAGACTGGATAGGGTACTTTATATATATATATATGAGGTCAATTACAATGTTTTAATTCCTTCTGGAGGTTCAAGATCAACTAGTTAGATTTTAAGAGCTCTAGGTTAATTTTGTTATATTAGCTAGGATTATGATATAACTTTCTATGTTGATTGATTTATTGTGAATTATGCATTGTGGATTATTTCAGGATTATTAAGACTTTTAAATTATAGGTGATGAAAATTCAGAAATTTTATGGAGACCATAGCAAGAAGATGTTTACTATTTGAAAAAAATAAAGAAGATTGTCAAATTATAATTTTCTATAGTATGAAAGAGAGTAGTACGATAGATTTATTATTGAACTTTGGGTTGTGTTAGAATTTTTAGAAATGACCAAGTTTACTAAAAATCCATTTGTGTGATCTCAGATCTCTGGATACATGTTGTAAAGAAATTTTTGAACATGCTATTGACAAACCAACTGATTTTATCCGGGATATAGTTGTAAGAACAAATCCAATCTCTCTTTTAGTTTATCATATACACCTATTAGAATTCGATGAATATTTAATGATATTGTTATAATATTGGGCAAGGCATTAAGGTCTAGTGCTTATCCTAAACAAGCTCCACTTCATATTCACCTAGAAGAAAGATAAATCTTGAGGTTATGTATTATTTATTACAACTGAATTGAGTAATAATTTGTAATAAGTATAGATTTTCATATTAAAGTTTATTTGATAAGTTAAGAAGAGCTACTGTGATCTTAAGGATTGATTTTAAGTTTGAATTAATTATGAATTTTTTGTTGTGCCGCTGGGTTGACTAATACCTTAATTATTTTGATATACATGATGAATAATATGTTTGATGATTCTATTTGGATATGTTTGGGGTGATATTCATTGATGATATCTTAGTGTACAACGAGAAGAAATATGATTAGCTTTTTAATATGATCTTGGAAACTCTAAAGAAGTAGAAAATTATTTGTTCAATTTAGTAAATACGATCTTTTAGTTATGTAAGAAAACACTTTTACTATTTTTCAAAGTGTTGACAAAAACATTATATATATACACATGTACACACATATGCTACCTTGTCAAAATTATTGTTATATCAATATCTATATTTAGTGCTGAATCAACAACTGGTGAAATAATGCCCAACTCTTGGATGAAGTTTCTCATCCAAACACCCTTTTTTTGCCGCATCACATGCAATGATGTATTTTGCCTCGTTGGTGGAATCCACGGTTGTAATACCCAATTCTCTCCTGCATAGCCAATAATAAGCATCTTGCATGAATATGCATCTAATCAATGTGCATTATCAAATTATGGCATACAAATAGCATGATTACACGGATTAATATTCCTTAACATGAATTAATATGTGAAATATGAGATCAAACTTTTGTTTCTTGATTTAACATATTCCTTAAGTACCTTTTTGTAATGAAAAGTTTGGTATCTCGATTAAGGAAGATTGATGTGTTGAATGGTCATGAAATGAATTATTCGTATTGCTCCATACTTGTTACATTCTAAAGTGATTATTTGCCTAAATATTTTTTTTAAATATGTTACATTTGGCTAAGAACTAAAAGTATGCAAAATGGTGCAATTTGATTGATTGGTTGACTAGGTTGCATGAAATCATTATAAACTATATTGCACTTGATTATAACACCAAAGCATTAATTTTTGTCATCTCCCTAGCCCATAAACATGGCTTTTGGCATAAGAAGACACCAAGCATGATGCAACCAATTATCACCCTCCACTTACCTCTCTTTGAAATGTCAAATAAGTCATTTTTAGCCTATTTTCTTGTGGAAGCTCCTAAAAAATGACCTACCATTCTTCTCCAAAGTTTCTCCCAAATTTCTACACTCTCATAGTCACAAAAATTGAATTCAATCCATAGGAATCCATAGAACACAAACTAGAACAAGTTTTCACCCTTTTAAGCTTGAAAATCGTTGATTTTGAAGCTTAATTCCAACCTAATCAGGGCCTTTAACACATCCTATCTTTCAAAGAGATTGACCTTTTCACTTAGCACAAAGTGGATTTCAAGTAAGTTGAACCTTTCATTTGCTATATCACAAGAATCATCTAATGTTGTTCATGTTTTAATGTGATTGTTATTATTTGTCAAATGATGTAATATTTGATGCATTTATGGTTCATGAAGCTTGACACTATTAAAAATATAATAAGGTTTTTGAAAAGGAAGTATGGTACTTGATTGATGGTTTGGTAGACAAGGGATGTGGGAGGGACGGGCGGACCCAACAAATGGTGAAAAATACTTGAGATTGAAAAATAGGTATAAGAAAGTCACAATTAATGAGATAGAATACAACTAATACCTAAGGTTGAAAGACCAAGTATGGAAACCCGTATTAGTTCTTTTATTGGTCAATCATTATGAACAGGTTCCAAAAACTACGGTCTACCGCTATTAGTTAGGTACCACACTTCAAGAGCTCTAAAGAATGATTTATGAAACAAAGTTATTTAATTGAATAATGCATTTAATCATTATTTATGTGATTTGCATGTATGTTATTTGTTATTGCATCAGTTTCACCTTACTGAGCCTTTAGCTCATTAGATTCATGTGATTCAGGTGGAAATGTACAAGTTTAGAGATTGATTGAGTCTCCAGAGCGGATAGACAGAGATTTATTCATATGCCATGCTTTGAGCTGTTTTGTAGCATATTTTGAAAACTCTATTTTGTTTTCAAATAAGCCGCTCTGTTATGGTTTTATAAACAAATGTACTTAGTTTTGATTTATTATGTATATGGTATGTTTAAAATAAAATGAAACAACAAATGAATTCAAGTTTTTTCTCTTATAGCCAAAAGGGGAACTTTTATCAAAACCATAACTCTAGTATTGATGAAAAGTTAACACTTTTTGATTTAATTGTATTAATTTGTTTAGGTTTTGTAGTTAGGTTAAGGAGTGTTACAGTTTATTTGATTATATTTTATTTCATGTTATTGTCATGATTATGCCTTTATTATTGGCGAATGATGTGATACCCGAGCCTCTTACTACTCACATGGCCAAATATGATTCATGCATTACATGTTAATTTTATATGCTATTTGCATTTGTATTGACATTGCATAATTTATTTCATTTTATACGACATTCTTGAATATTAAACTTAATTCTGAAGCTCTTGTACGATATTAGTTATTGAATTTCTTAATCTAAATAGTTGATTTTATATTGAAATAAGAAGAAAATAAGGTGGATCAATATTAGATATAGATGGGATATATAGGTTATAATTTTGGAAGTGCTAAAAGTGTTACTAGTAACCTTATACGGTTTAATTTGATTTGATCAAGTTATTTCAAAAGTATATATTTGTAAATTAGCATACTTGGGATATTGGACATGATATAATATGATTTAAGTGTCATATTACAAGGCCCTTATGTGCATATGATTTTAGAAATGCAAACTAGATAATTCTTTAAGAATCGGATGCGAATCGGTTTGGAGATCGAATGAACGGACATAGGAATTACCTATGGGAATGAATGGTGATTAAGATAGGTTGCAACCAAATAAAAATAGATGAGACACACAAGATTAGGGCTGCAAGATAAGGGAGAAAATCAGATTTTCCATTTACTTGCCACCTCATGCTTTCTTATTAAGCTTAAGCTAAAATCTCAAGCTAACACCTCAAACCCTTCACCCTTAAGGAACGACCAGACCCTCATTTCAGCCATTTTCATCTTCCAAACACACACCTTAAGGTCTCCAAGTGATCCAAATTGATTCCAAGTTGAAATAAAAGCAAGAAAAGCAAAGAAGAAGTGATTACCATCAAGTTAGCCTCAAAATCTGCATAGGTAACACTTATCTACGGTTTTGCCTTTGGTTTTCAGATTATTATGAATTGTTTTATGGTTTATTAAACTTTCAATATATCTTATAAAAGTGTTAGGAAGTTTTTAGTTAGACTTTGGTGCACAAAGAAAGGGTTTTTGATCACAAACACTTAATAGGAAATACTTGTGGCAGAAACTGTCATCTTACTATTTTCTTGTGTTTTAGGCTTCAAAAGTGTATGGTATGTTGAATAAAACCTATAATTATTACCATTTACATGACCATATATGAGTTAAGAGTATTGGAATCATGTTTTATCAGTTGGAAATTGAAATAGAGAATGATATTGGAGAAACACTCAAACTGCCAAAATAGCAAAATCTGTTTTGGTGTGCTGTGAAGGAAACTGAATTAAGGAGCTAAATCCATTATTTTTGGTAATAATATGACCTGGTTGTCTCCTTATATATGTTATCTAAGTATGGTGAAAATGTTGGAGTGATTGAATATACTTAAGGGTGCCAAAACCATTAATGTCATGAAGTGTGCAAAACTGTCACGGTAGGAAACAATCTGTTTCAGTATGTCGTGAAGAGAGCTGAACTTGGGAAGCTATATCCGTGATTTTTAGCAATTATATGATATGGTTACATTTATATACATGTTATATAAGTGTGGTAAAAATTTGGGAGTGATTGGATATGCTTAGGAATGTTAAAATTATCATGCAACTAAACTTGACAGCAAGAAAATATGAAAATGTGAATCTGCCACATTTGATCACTTAGCATGTTTCAACCTTGATATGTTGCTATTGAGTGTTAACAATTAGGTACATGCTATTAGAGTTATAATACTTCAATTACATGATGTTTGCATGCATTTAAGATGAGAAATTGAGGTATTTGAGGGGCTATATTGGGTTCTAGTTTGTGAAAGCTTGATTGTTAGCTTATAGCTTGGTGTTTAAGGTCTAGTATGAGATTTTGTGCTTTCAACTTGCCAAATTGGGAATGGTGCTTGATGTTGGGTAATATTACAGGCTATTTTACATCTAAGGTTGGAGAGGAATACTAAACAAATTTAGACTAAGCCACCAACCAAGTGAAAGGTAAGTAAAGATTCATTTGCAACTACAATGCATAGACATAGTAGATGTGTGAATTATATGTAATATCATAAATCATATGCGCATAGTAGAGGACTCTCAATTGAGCATACATACATGGGCATTGTCATTGGCACGTGCATGCATCATATACGCACATTGTGATAAATCTTGCATTGCACGACATGATTGTGAGAAAGGAAAATATTTTGCTGACCACTACTAGTGCACCAAAGCATGCATGGATTTGCATGGTTTATGCATGGATTTGTAGGTTCGCGTGCATGGATTTGCATGCGTATGAGTATGCATGGATTTGCATGCTTATATGATTATTAGCCATTGGATTATGGCAGTATACAGAGCTCTTTTCTAGTGCATGGGATAGTAGCGTTGGTCAGGGGCCAAGAAAGAAATGATTTTGAGAGAAATATTTTGATGCATAAAATTGCATTATGGGCATAGCATGTTGAGATGCATGACTCAATATTGTGGATTATTCTTTGACATGCATAATCTTTACTTGATGAGCGTTAGCTCATATAGTTTATGCATTGTAGGTGAGTACGACGATACCTGAAGCATCTTTTATTGGCTGGGCGGCGGTTGGAGCTCCTGCAGGTGTCTGAGAGAGTGTGTACATGGATGATGACCTATTGGGCTATTTTGTTGGCTTGTTATATTTTGAGTCTGTTGTATTATATTTTAGACTGGTACTATATTTCGCTTTTACAACTTTACTGTAAATAAGTATGTAAATATTGGGTTATTGTGGGTGTTGTGTTTTTATATAAATATTGATCCTACTATATACATGATATGTGTTAGAAAGTATTTTAAACAGGGTTGTGCATGTAAAAAGTGATATATCTTTTCTTAAAGTGTTACAAAAAAAAAATATTCCATGCATGCATACAGGTTCTATCATGTTAAATTATAATATATAA